>WJEZ01002798.1:0-12388 GCA_009869925.1 Thalassaphorura encarpata | reverse complement strand
TCACTAATCTGGATATACGAGTAATAATGGAGGTGGTAATTAATGCTATACTTAAGGAAGTATTTGCGAATGTATTAAATTTCTAATATACTTAAAACTTGCAAAATTTTATCATTTTCCTTCAGTAATAATTAATACATTTTACGGTAGATAATAAACTCTGAGAATTCTCGTGTATATTAAACTAAATGTAGTAATATTTTGTCTTGTGCATCAATGGGGCATTGAAAAAACTAGTTGCGTGTAATTTTTTCATCCTGTAGAACTTGAGCCTGGGTTAGTTAACTATAGTTTAGTGATAGTTTAGCTAGTGTTGTTTGCTATGGTGTGACATGCCGTACCCTAGTGTTAATTCCTAATCGTTCATCCATGAATTTTAATAGGATCTTCCTCTTCTTATTTTCCCATGCACATGAAATGTCTCCTCTTTGCACTACAACGTAATATGTATGTAAAAGGCCAGAGACCAGTTTTAGAGTTTTAACTTACAAGGGAACATTTTTCGGTGTAACACTTCGAATTGGTTGCATTTGTTTTTGGAAGTCAGATCGACCCCTGTGATCATCACTGTGAACCATTAGCTGCCCATATGACCTTTGACCTATGCGAGCCTAGATCAAATATACGGTTTAAACGAAAACACATTAGTTTGAATTATTATGTTTGAAAATTATTTCCCATACAGTGATTCTGCGAATAACGATTCGTTAATAGTAAGCAGTAGTATTACATGAAATAATGGATATGACGATTAAATATATTTCATGTGTATGTGCAATTCATTTATTGACCCGTCCTTCTCCTTGTTTTCAACTCAGAGGCTCAAAATTTTTACAAAGAATTCAGAGACTGAAATTATATTCCAGTCCGGTGAGCGGATCAGGATCAGGTTACACAAGAAGGCAGCATAGGAAAACTGCACACTTGAGATAGCCTAAACCCGGTCAAAGGTCATATGGGCAGCTAATATTTTACAGTAATGATTAGGGAGATCGACCTAACCTACAAAACAAAATTCAGTTAATTCGACGGGTAACACTGAAAAATACTCCCTTGTTAGTCAACTCAGCTCTATTGCACAACTCTTTCCTCTGGATAAGAAATATTGTGATAACCCTAGGTCTGTCTTAATACATTGCATTTGAGGATATAGTCAAAGCTAAGTGCGATGTTTGACAGTTGCTTAGACTAGGCAGGCAGGCAGGCTCTGTTTTAAGTCGACGTGTGTTTAAAATTAAAATACTCCATGGCAAGGGGCTTAATTCCAGAAATTATTGAGAGCCCTATCTATAGTGTAGTTATAGTCACCAGTGTTGTATAAATTAATCACATTTTCTGGAATGGTGTGAATTTTGAGTTAATTTTTAACTTTTTCTCACAAAATCTAAAATGAAAATGATTCCGTCCACAAACTCTGTGTCATTGTCGGGAGTTTTTGTTGTCCTTCTCTTAATTTTTCTAAAAGAAGGCGGAAGTGTGACAGAAGTGAACGTGGGATATCCATCCATGACAATGGATTACAAGATTCACGTGGATGCTGGAAAAGAAGAATGTGTTTATCAATATGCTCAACCCGGTGCAGTTTTTTATGTAGATTTTCAAGTGATTCGTGGTGGTGACGGTAAAGCTAGTTTTATGGTCAAGGATCCAAATGGAGAAACTGTGCTCCCTTATCTCTGGGAAGAAAAGGCAACTTACGAAGTGGAAAGAGCAATTGGAGGGTAATTTGTTGAAGACGTTGTGATTTTGCACGAATTAATCAAAATATTTTTATTTTTTCAGCGTGTACGCGATTTGTATTGACAATGGATACTCAAAACTTTCAGCGAGAGTAGTCAGTGTTTATATCGCGACTTATGAGTAAGAAAATTAATTTGTCCACAAATAAGAAGGGTTAATTTTAATTTTTTCGATTGCTATTTTTCCAGAGCCGCAGGTTGGGATAAGTTTGAAGCGGATCTTAAAGAAATTGATGTAAATACCGAAACATTTATCAAAACTTTTGGTGGTAAGTCATTCCAAACTAAAATTATTCAAATATTTAGCCCTATTATAGCTATATTATATGTATTTTTTCCTTGTCTTACATTTTTAGCATATAGATGCAAGAATCTCTGAAGTTTTGCAGTACTTGCACTATTCAAAATCTCAAGAGGCTCGTGACTATGCCATTGTGAGTTCCAATTATTCCCGAGTTGGTTTCTGGTCTACTGTACAATTTGTCATTATTCTGGCAAGTGGGATTTTCCAAGTTTACACGATTCGTCAATTTTTTCGTGAAACTCCGTCTCATGGCAAATTTAAAGTCAGATTATGATTTATGAATAAATACGAAGCCCTTTGTGTCTCAGAAATGAATAAATTCCTACTCTAATCTCATGATGAGTACGCAGTAATTTAATTTAAAGTATTAGCCTAGCCTTAGTTGTGTAATTTACTTTCTAGAATTTTAAAACCAAACAATTTGACAGTCACTTTTTTAAAGTTTATTGACACAAAATCAATTTGAATTCGTAAAGCAAAAATTACACTAAAACACACGAGACTCACTATTAGTTGAATTCTGAATTTGGAAAGTGTTGAAATTTCGACTTGAAGCAGCTGGTTATGCAATTCTGGAAATAAATGATTCGGATTAATTAGATGATTGCTGACTAAGTCAAACATTCGAAGTTTTAAAATCTTTACCAGTACATAACGCCGATAGTCACAGCCAGTGTGACGAAGGCTGAAGCCATCAGGAGCTCTGTCTTTGGAGATTTTTTGTTGCCAATGCCAGTATCACTACGTACGCCACCGTTCTTATGGCCTTCATTACCACCGCCTTCCTTGTCCACCTTATCCCACTCCAACTCTTCATTGCTAGAAGGGTCACGAGCACAGTCTAAATTCAAAAGTATATTATTTAGTCCATTTTAAAGTAATAAAAAACTTGGTTGACATATTACGATTAAAATCTCCGTTCTGTACACATTCTAAGCCTGCGCCGCAACTTTCGTATCCAGGTTTGCAGAAACTTCCTTCACCCATACGACAAAATCCCTGAGTCGATTCATAGCTCTTGAATGGGGCTTCGTCATTGCATTTACATACGGGGATGTCAGATCCAGTATCCACGCATTTGTAACTTAGTAGACCAAAGCAGGACCCTTCATGTTCTTCATCGTTTTCGTTAATAAAGGAAAAATTTGCTCCATTAGTCAGCTCACTAAACTCCTGCACGAAGGCATCACCGAAACTATTGCTCGACTTGTAGGCTGAAATGACTACTCCAACGGCTAGAAAAATTGAATGAATCTTATTGTATGATTAGAATCAGCAAAGTAAAACATTTTTTTCTTACTCCTGTCCCAATCCTCCATGCAACAACCCACTCCGACCTTGCCTACGTAAGCTCCAGTCCTAATGATGAGCAAGGTAATAAATCCAAATAACGCTAAGCGAATATTTTGGGAGATCATGATTCATCAAGTTACTAACGATAGACACGATAAAACCTATTTAAATTTTCCTATGGAATGTTCTAATGATATGTCCAAGTAATTAATTTTTAGTCCAGGAATGTTTAAAAACATAGCACGTGCACCGTTACCATCACATTTTCTTTTTCAGGCAGGCAAAGGATTTGACGCATCTGATATTTCTGTTATACAGTAGACATAAAAACTCTGAATTCTGTGATTCGTATTAGGAAAATAAGTTTAATCGCGATTTTCCGAATTCATTGTATTACAATACTTCCTGAAAAATTTCCTACGTGTGCTCCTAACCTCAAATTTCAAGGATTGTTAAATCAGATGGACAAAACAGTCTGATATGATCATCTTTTAAAGATATTTTCAAAATTTATTGATACTATGAAATGAAGTCAATTTGGTTGAATAAATGGAGTAAAAGTCTTGGATTGCTAATGCCTTTCTAATAATTGCTGAATTTTGAAGTTGAGACATGAAAGTTGCAGATTTTCACGGAAAACGAAATTTTGGGCTCATTTTGGTTACAGTTCTGAAATCAATTTAAAATATCGTATTAATTTCTACGGTGTGTTGATAAATTCATCCGGACTGATTATAAAAATTTTACTAAAGCATAAAATGTTGAGCCACGGCTAATGTGATGGCGAAAGCTGATGACGATAGAAGCCAGGAAGATTTTATGTAGCCTGAACCGTCAGATTCAGAACCACCACTGCCACCGCCATTTCCACCGCCATTCCCGTTCCCTGTGCCACCTTCTACATAGCCAAGTGCGTCCTTGCCAAGCTTCTCCCTCTCAGTTGGATTCGAGTGTTCCACGCATTCTAATTATCAAAATCAAATTTTTTAATTATCTGGAAATATTAAATCTGCAGAGTCAATTACCGTTAAGGCCGACATATTTAGAGCTAGGCATACACTCAAGCCCAGCTCCGCAATCATGGTAGTGCTCATGACAAAAACTTCCCAAATCCATGGCACAGAAATTGTTTTTGTTTTCATAACTTTTGAATGGTGGTTTATCATTGCACTGACATTGTTGTGGTGGGTTAGGAGGACCAATACATATGTAATTCAGTAGCCCGAAACAATGTCCTTCGTAATCATCTTCCACTTGATTCAGCTTCATAAAATAATTTTCTATGTATGCTTCATAGTCAGTTTTGAAGGTTTCGTCCAAGACAGTCGCCTTCATGAGTTTAGCAGCAACTAAGAAAAGTAAACCGCAAAGGGTTAGTTTTAATTCTGGAAAGTAAAGAGCAATAAATTGATCAAATACTTGGTACGTCTACTCCCCAAATCCCAGTGCAGCACTCTTCGCCAACTTTGCCCTTATCAACAGCCATGGCATTGGGAAACAAAATGGCAAAGACAAATAACAATTGACTAATTTTAGGGCGAATCATGATCAACTTACAAACGAAACGATGGAAAATTGAAAGAATTCCCTAACGAAGGTAAATCTGACTGACTGGATAAAGTTTCTAGATCTGCATCTTTTCTCACACTATACTAACGTTAGGAAACATTACCTAAGGTGACCATGCCATCTAGAAAATTCTATTCGAAGAAAATTACGGTGGACATTAACTTTTTTAGATCCAAACAATTCGTACAAATAAAGTTTTCGAAACAAGTAATAAGACAAAACAGTTTGATTTTGGTTTTACATATTTATAAGATATGTTCAACATTTATTGATACTATGAAGTCAATTTGGTTCCACACAAGGAGTAATTACACAAAAACACTTGATTATGATATACGCATCACTTTCTGAATTTTGAAGTTGAGTAGACTTGAAATGAGAAGATTTTCATGGGTTATTATGGAATTTGGAATTTTGACTTGAGTTGGGTAATGTAGTTCTGAAATCAAATGGAGAAGACTTATTGAATTTAGGTTTTACCAGTTTGATGTGTTAATAAATTTGAAAATAAAGGTTTACCAATGGATACATTGTTGAGTCACTGCTAGAGTGACGACGAAAGTTGCTGACAAGAGGAACCCTGAAGATTTCTTGTAGCCTGAACCACCGTCTGAACCGCCACCCCTAACACCTCCGGGACCGGTAGGATCAGTAACTTTGCTTTCATCATATTTGTCCTTGTTTCTCTCCTTTGAAATTTCTGGATCACTGTGCAAGAAGCATTCTGTTATCAAACAATAATTTCTTTTAGTCAAAACTAATAAATTCAAGAAGCATATTTACAGTAACTTACCGTCCAATCCGGTATATTTCGTGCTCGGCTTACACTCGAGCCCAGCTCCACACAAATGCTTATCAGCATTGCAAACACTACCCAAGTCCATGATGCATTCATCAGATGTTGTGCGATAACTTTTGAACGGTGATTCTTCGGTATTACATTCGCATTTCTGGGGTGCTTCAGCCCCCACACATTTGTAGTTGATCAGACCAAAGCATTGTCCTTCAAAATCATCTTCATCATGGTTCATCTTTACAAAATCACCATTAGGTTGGTAGAGTTTTTCGTACTGAGTCATAAAAGTGTCATCAATATTTGTCATCGACGTGAGTGCTCCCACCGCTAAGGCAAAGTTAATAAAAAAAATTAATTGGAGAGAAAGAATAGAATTGACAAAATATTTGCTCCTTACTCTTTTGCCAATCTTCAAGACAGCACTCAGCTCCGACCTTGCCCTTATTAACATAAGCTGTGGTGGTGGTGAACAAAGTGGCTAAGACCAACAACAATTGGCCAAAGGTTGAGTAAATCATGATCAAGTTACAAAAAGTGGAAAATTGACTAAATTCTTGAAAAGAAATGGCCTGATTGACTTTTCGAGAACGAATGAGGCGGAGTTAGGTCTTACGTTAGGTATGGATGAAAGTTTTCTATCAAAAATTTCATTCCATGTCAACTTAAGAAAACATTGCCTTGGGTGTCCATGCCAACTTGATTTTGAGAAATTTTAATTGTAAGGAACATGCATCGTGCATAAATGTCTTTTTTGGTAATCTGATTCAAGAAATATAAATTTAGTCACTTTGGATATTTTTCAGAATTAGATTTCATCAGGTCCAACTATTATTACCTCTCGGGTATTGAATTTCCCTTCCTAGGCCTACGCTCAGCGTAATAAAATCTTGAATGCAATATCAGTAATGGGAAATATTAATTGGGCTCATATCCTACACCCACACTCTTATTTTTATTTGTTGTTTTACTAATTCACTTCCTGCAATTGGAAATAAAACTAATCAAAACATTCCAGGAATTGAGGAAGTAGAAGATAAAGATACTTTAGTGTCATGTCCAAAAAATCTAGAGCCTTGCCTTTGGCTTTTCCAGAAGCCAAAACAACTCACTTTTGCCGGATTACCTGTCGTTAAACGTTTATTACTCATGCTCATCCTCAGCTCAAGTTGTATAAATCCAAGAAAATAATCTTTAGGGAAAACTTAAGTGGGTGTTTCAATTTAGGAAGAATCAAGATGACCACTTGAGAATTTTATTAAGTAATGAAAGGTTGGAGGCGGAAACAAATAAAGAGAAGAAATAATTTCATCTTATTGCTCAATTCAATTGAGTGCTGCAGTAGCATTTGTCAGGCAGGCAAGGCAGGCATTTGTTTATTTCCAAAGTATCTCTTCAAATTTTATGTCTGTGAGTGAATCTGAGTCTGTAATAAAATTTCGCTCATAAAAAGAAGCTGCGAACAAAAGCTTGGCTTTAGCCTCCTGGTTTTTATGTGTTCAATAAAAATGAAATTTTGAAAACTGGGATTTGCTAGAATGGCTTTGTCTTGAGATGACACTTTGCTCAGGCAAGCTTTGAGATTCATAGAAACACTAGCACTTCTATTTTAGTATGTGAAATTCATATCTCAATCGGAATCTTGACATGGCATGGCATAGCAAGAGACCACCAATGTGACTGCAGCAAGGCAAAGTTGTGGTTAATTAAGGAAATGGCGTTGATTAGATAATTGGCTACCGGTCGGCTTAGTGAGACGTACGTGGACGAACACCCGTACACATTAAATCTGGCCAACTCAGTTCAATTCCAGCTTATGTTATTCTACTCCAGTCGTAAAATTTAATCCTAACGAAATTATATATTTTTGAAAAATGTCCAGCCACTGTCATTGGCTATGGCTATCAGCCCTGACCTTGACCCTAGTACTAAGCAACGTTCACGGTTACACTGAAGTGAATAAGGGATACCCTGCCATAATGATGGACTACAAAATGTACGTGGACGCTGGGAGCGAATATTGTGTTTTTCAGTACACTCATGAAGGAGCTGTATTTTTTACGGAATTGTCTGTGATTCGTGGAGGAGATTTAAAGGCCAGGTTTCAGGTCAAGGATCCATTTGGTGTCCCCGTTCTTCCGTATGAGTTTAAGGACAAAGCTGGCTACCATACTGACAATGCGACGCTAGGCTACTATGCCATTTGTGTGGACAATGATTCCAAATACAGCGCTAAATTAATCGGCTACTATATGGCGACTTATGAGTAAGTACGGAAATTGAGATTATAATTAAATTATCTAATTATTGTATTGATTTTGCCAGACGTGATGGTTGGGACCAATTTGTTAAGGAGCTGAGCGACCTTCACGTAACCAGCAAGGCATTCTCAGATGCATTTACAGGTAATTTTTAATTAATACCATATACCATAGGAAGAAACTTATTTTGATTTTCGTTATTGTTTTCAGCCGTGAGAAATAGCATCACAGAGTCTCTTAAATACATGCACCACTCTAGATCACTTGTAGGCAAGGATTATGCATTACTCCGTGAAAATAACTACAATGTCGGATTTTGGTCCTTTGTTCAATTTGTAATTATATTGGGCAGTGGAATCACACAAGTCGTGATCATTCGTCAATTTTTCCGTGACAAGCCATCGTATGGAAAGTACAAGGCGAGACTTTGAGCAATTTTCAGAATTGTGGTGACATTTTAAATTAAATTGAAATAAAAACTAGCTTGAAAATTACACTAGTGTACTATGTCTCTATGTCTTGCCCAATATTAGAGAAAATAAATCTCTATTTAATGAATATTAATCAGCCGACCCTAATCCAAAAATAAAAAAGTAGTATGTATGACGCATTTTCCAGGAGACAAAAGAGATTTCATAAAACTGCCCAGTGTGGAACTAACGGGGTCTAAACGTGGGCTTAATGATCATTGTCTTTGTCATCCTGGAGACTGCCTGCCTGTATTTTAGGAGACCGCATGAATTTTTATGACTCCCTAATTGCGGAAACCATTCTGTTCTGATACAAGCTTAGACGGAGACTTAGGCTCAGCTCAGCTTAGTTCCAGCTGGGAACAGAAGTGTGTGAGACTGAATTTAAGCACTTCCATTCTCATTTCTTGGGAATTTGGATGATAGTGTGGGATTTAATTAGCATTGTCCTTGTAGTGGTTGCTTAAATTAATCCGAGTGCCTAGCCTAGGCACAGGCGTATACGAGGGATTAAATAATATGACATTATGGCCTACGTGCCGAAAGGGAAAATGGAATAAACAGATGCTGAGCTGAGAGCTAAAAGGAGAAAATTAAAATGTGAAAGCGAAAGCACATAAGATGAATTCCCGAATACGACTATTTGGGCTTATTTTAAAATTTTGAATTAGATTTACTGTAACGACCGGATCATAGAAATGACCACTATATTTGAAACGAAGGGTATAAAATAAATACATTATAATAAATCGGAAGTGTTACCTCATCATAATTGCCGTAAACGTCGGGCTCAGCGGGATGAAAATCCTAGTCATTAAGTTTGCCTTACCAATTTCCACTTTGGAGCAGCAGGCAAAGACAAAAGAAGTGAAATAAACAAAAGACATCTTAATAATGTTGAAGAAGATTTAGCTCAGGAAATCCGGTCCACATTCTTCTTGACTTGATCGTGTTAAAGAAGTGGAGGCAGTGGCAATTGCATGGGAGTGCATAAAACCATCCCACTCCGTCCAACCGCAGAATCTCCAAATGGTAAAAAGGAAAGTCAAGTAGAGTAGAGTTGTGTGCTGCTGCGGATGTGGATGTTGAAAGGAACCGTCAGTACTAGAAGAAACTTTCACGTTCACGAATGAATCTCTTTTTTCTTATACTGCGAATGCCGCATCCAAGAGATAGGGGCAGGCTGACTATGCTGAAATTTTCATCGACGACAAGTACAGCATACATAAATTTCACCAGCTCATCGAAATCGTTTCAAAATGAAATCACCATTACGCTACTTGTTGTAATCATCACAAATTACGTAATTATTTCTAAACTAGGCTAAAAAGGCCCATTTTTAAAATGAGCAAAAACTCTAGACGGTACATTCTGACTTCTATTCTCAATAAATCTGGGACCGAATTTACTCGCTCTGGGTAGAGGTCAATGGCCAACCTGTTTAGGTTAGGTTAGGTTAGGTTAGGTTAGGTTAGGTTAGGTTAGGTTAAGTTAGGTTAGGTTAAGTTAGGTTAGGTTAGGTTAGGTTAGGTTAGGTTAAGTTAAGTTAAGTTAAGTTAGGTTAAGTTAAGTTAAGTTAGGTTAAGTTAGGTTAGGTTAGGTTAGGTTAGGTTAGGTTAAGTTAGGTTAGGTTAGGTTAGGTTAGGTTAGGTTAGGTTAGGTTAAGTTAGGTTAGGTAAAGTTAAGTTAGGGTAGGGTAGGTGAAAGTATTTCCTCTCTGAATCTCTAATCTCACCTAACCTAACTTGTAAGAAAGTCAGGACTTTAATTGTGACTAGTTTAAAATATATAAATCCAACCAATCAATCAAAATATATCTGTAGAAAACCTTATTTACCCACTTCCGGTAGAGGGTCAACCCCCCCATAAGACCCATTGTACAATGTAAGGGTAACACCATCTCGAGACGCTGTGACACACAGACACACTAACAGGGTCTGAATTTTATTATGTAAAATGTTACAAGAATGGCTTTTCTTTGGAGAATAATGAATCGAAAATAAGCAAAAGAGGGAAGAAATTGTAGGCTTTTGGTTATTCAGTCCAGTTTCCGGTACACACATGGGTAGGTAGAAAATTCGCATCTTATTGTTTCGATTTAAAATAAGAATGAAATGGAGCTTGTAACAGTATTCATTAAATCTGTTCAAATGTAAGCAAAGAAAAAAAGTTCAAGTAAAGTAGGCAAATAACAAATTCTCGAATCATGATATTGGATTTGAGCTAGTTTCTGTTATTGGATTTGAAGCCCGTTGTGAGCTAAAAATTGTTTGTCTTGAATAAATTTTGTAACTTCTGTTTCTTCTGCCTTTGCTCTGAAAAAAGGCAAGGCAATGCTGGAAATGCAGCGGAAGGCTAAGGCAGACATAAAGATGACCTCATCTCTAGATTCCGTGCACTGCAGACATTCTGCTTCTACTTTTGCATGCAGACTGGGCATCGCACTTCAATTTTATGCTGATGGAAATTCACAATTATCCATTTCTTGGTTCAACTCACTTGACTGCATTGCAGACGCAACGCAAAGCCAAAGCCACCTCATTTCATTGTAATCGTACCCTAGCGTCAAGTTGAGGATTTTTTGCAATGCCCGGATGGGAATGAAATGACCCCGCTGAATGAGCAGAAAGAAGAAATGGAGGAATTTAGACCGAATCTTGGGAGGCAGGCATTCCTTCAGCTTGACTTGCTTTTCATTCACTCTCACTCTATTCCTTCTTTCTATCTTCTGGGGAAAGTTGGTGACCACAAGGCAAGGCAGTGCTCAAAATACGGGTGGCTGACTAGCTATGGAGCACTGCACTGTACAGCTGTATTGAGTGATATCCAATTTTTGCAAAATCTCATTCCCAGATAACCTAATAATGGTCAACATACTCTAGTCCTAGATTCCAAGAGAGAGAGAGAGAGAGCTCAGAAACTAATCATGAACTGGAACTCCCAAATCCGGTGCTTTCTCCTCAAGGCCTAGCCTAAGCTGACAAGGACAATTTCAAAGGTGCGGAAATTTCTTTAAAGACCTGTCATCATTTTAAACCCTATAAATATAGTGTAGCAGCATTACCAAGCAGTACGCTAAAAATGAAAAATTTCGGCCTAAACCTTTATAAATCAGAGGTGTGATTTAATTTTTGAGCTCAGTGGAACCTGCAGTCTCCTTGGATGTTTACCTGGTCGCATTAGCCGAATTACTTCAGTTATCTTCATTTTTAATCGAAATCTCCCATCTTATTTCACATTCTACCCTGGAAATTACTTTCTGTCATAATGTCTGACAAGGTACGAGGCGTATTATGGAAAAGTAAGACTGAGTAATAAGGATTTTTATGAGGAAAGGATATTTTTCAAAAGAAAATTGCTCCTTGTCATCATCTTGGCGGAAAACACGAGTGTTGAAAGGATACTCCCGCCGCCCCCGGATGGACCCAGTTCAGCTTGCCAAACTACACACTATGAATAATTTTGCATAAATTTTGCAACCCTTTGGACCCAGGGCACGAAGGATGTCTGCAAGAGTCCAAACCTTAAGATCTTCTCCAAGTTATGCGAGGCCATGGCCATGCGACCGGAAAAAACTTTTGAAATTTAATTAATTATGGTAATTTCTAGTGTAAACTTCTGTATTAATTTAATCAAAAAGATAAAAGAACCTAACGCAGTAAATTGCAAGGCAAATTTTTTTCATAGCGAATGACTATTTGAAAATTTTAAGCTACATGTATTCAAAAGCAGCAGCAATACTTGGACCGGCCTGGTCCATTAAGCCCATAATAAAGGAAACTCCTAAATGTCACCTCAGAATTCACATCCTTGAGTCGAGTTTGACCTCATTTCTATTCATTTCACCCGTAATGTTCTCCCAAAAGTGGTTTTCAAGTGTGTTTCAACTTCCATTCCATCCACTTCGGGAATCTCTTGGTCCAGACCAGGATTTTGATTTGACTTGATTTGATTTGAAT
>WJEZ01002797.1:0-12391 GCA_009869925.1 Thalassaphorura encarpata | reverse complement strand
TAAATAAAGATGATTTACATTTATAATATTTATTACAGGTGATTGTAATGGAGGTGAAAGGTTTAAAATCCCTTGCACCCAACCGAATCGTGTATTGCACGATGGAAGTGGAAGGTGGGGAAAAACTCCAAACAGATCAAGCGGAAGCATCAAAGCCAATGTTAGTTTTTCGGATGAAAATAAGATCTCGATTAAAAACTATTAAGAGGACGTCTGCATTAAATATTTTATAGGTGGGACACTCAAGGGGACTTTTCGACAAATCATTCTCTTCCGACTGTGAAAGTGAAACTATACACGGAGAATCCTGGGATGCTTGCCTTGGAAGATAAGGAACTGGGGAAAGTTGTACTTCGGCCTACACCACTTTCTAATAAAGTAAACATTCTTGCCAAGAAAATTGTATCTGATTGAATTGAATTAATTATTGTTGAATTGACAGGCACCAGAGTGGCACAAAATGAATGTCCCAAAAAGCGCACCTGATCAAGATTTGCGAATAAAAATTGCATGTAGAATGGATAAGCCTCTCAATATGAAACATTGCGGGTAATGATAGTATTACTTTCATTTGTTTTGGAATTGTATCATACCATTTGCCTCTGTATTTAGATATTTGTATGCCTTGGGTAAAGGCGTGTGGAAAAAATGGAAGAAACGTTATTTTATTTTGGTGCAAGTATCGCAATATACTTTTGCTATGTGCTCTTACAAGGAGAAGAAATCCGAACCAACTGAAATGATGCAATTGGATGGCTATACGGTTGACTACATCGAGCCAGCAAGTGGTGAGTAATTAATTAATAAACAGAGTTATACTTATAAATCTGCTTCAGAATTAACACATTGTAATTAAATCTCTTACGCAAGCCAATCTCATGGTGGGAATGGGTATGTGATTGCTGACAGCCATCTTTTCAGATGAAACCTTAGTAGTTCTATTAATGATTCGTGATTTTCATTGCAAATTGCTTGATAGATTTGGAAGGTGGTCGATACTTTTTCAACGCCGTGAAAGAAGGAGATAGTGTGTTGTATGCCTGTGATGATGAGAACGAAAACCATTTATGGGTCATGGCAATGTACCGTGCCACGGGTCAAGCCCACAAGCCAACACCACCTTTAACCCCAGCTGCCAAAAATTCAACAATATCCAAGATACAAGGAGGTTAGCTAATTTATATTTACAGGAATTAATTTGTCTTCCTACTAAAAATACGTAACGCAGATGCTGACCGTGCTCGAAAACACGGAATGGAAGAGTACATCTCCGCAGATCCGTGCAAATTTGATCATCATTCCATGTTTAAGTATTTGCAAACCCTAACACTGGATTTTCGTTTGGGCGACCCATATTGTTCTCTGGTATCTTGTAACTATAATGTTTCCCAAGACTATAAATCATAAATTAATACTTGTGACATTTATTGCGCACAGGGTTGGTTTAGCCCAGGACAAGTTTTTGTATTGGATGAGTGTTGTGCGCGTTACGGGGTCAGAGGTTGTTCCAGACATCTGGTGTATTTGAGTGACCTCTTGGACCGCACAGAAAGGGGTCTGATGATTGACCCTACACTCATCCATTATTCATTTGCATTCTGTGCTTCCCATGTTCACGGCAACAGGTTAGACATGTATGAATTCTTTTTCTTCTCGTCACATCTTTCTGCAACGTCTGTCTAATGAATGAGTGTTGTTTCTATCTAAATTAATGCCTTGCCTACGACTGTGCTGTATGACTTTTCACTGTTCACACGAAATATGCCCAAAAAATGCTTTCAAACAAGTCTTTAGCTCTCTTGTCCTCCCTTCATTCCCAATACATGTGTATGATTTTTGATGCACTAAATGCAATGACATGTCGCATGTTTCGTACAATACAATACAGAATTCACCCGGAGGTAAGAGTGATTGGGCACATTTTGTCATTAGGTCCACAAAGTAATCATGAGTTCCTATACTAATTAGCGGTTCAAAATATAGACCTGACGGTGTCGGTACGGTCACATATGAGGAGAAAGAGAGGTTTCAAGAGGTCAAGGAGCGTCTTCGAGTTCTTTTGGAGAACCAAATCACCAACTTCCGATATTGTTTTCCCTTTGGTCGTCCAGAGGGAGCTTTGAAAGCAACGTTATCACTTCTTGAAAGGGTAATTCGCATTCTTAATGAAATTTATTCCATTTCGCTAAATGTCATACATGATTTCGGTAGGTTCTAATGAAAGACATCGTAACTCCGGTCAACGGTATGTACATTTGAAATTTTTCTGATAAAATCTGGTTGGTCTAATAATGATTGTTCCTTTGGATTTAGTCGAAGAAACTCGTACGGTCATAAAAAAGTGCCTGGAAAACGCAGCTCTGGTCAACTATACACAACTGTCAAATGAAGCCAAGATTGATGGTAGTTACATTTGATATTCATATTTTATAACATTCAATCATTTTACATGCAGAGACATGACTGGAACTTGAATTTTTCTCCTCGTTCAAGATTTTACTGATCGAAAATGAAATATTCTAAAGTAAATTTTTTTTATATATAATATATATTTTCTGGCAGCCAAATAAATTTTTTAAATTCAAATTCCAAGTCATGGATAAGTATGCCTGCTATTAAATTTTGAAATGTAATGCATTTCTCACCCTTTATTGAATTGTCATTTCCTGCATCTCTTTTGAACTCTTACATCAACAGTCCCTGCACCACTAGTTATGGAGGGTAAATTTACTTTCTCTGTTACATACAAATTAATCCTAATTAAGGCAACTCATTAGTTTAGATTTATACACCTTGAGAAAATTTCAAAGTTTTTTTCAGTCATCCAATTGGACAGTTTAATATTTTTGCTCAGATTTAATTTCATATCTGCTAAGTTCAATTATCCCTGCTTTACCCTTGGCTTTGAAAAACTTAAAACACAGAATTTACACCTTGAATTATTCAGATTAACACTAAAGCACTTTCCAAAATTTTAGCACGCCTTGTGCACAATTTCGAGCAATACTTTTTCTCTCGTAATTTTATGAATATGAAGGAAGGAATAAATTAAATTTTGATTGATAAAATTTGAATTGGGATTGGATTCCAGAAGAATTGGGACCAGATGGTCAAGAAATCATTCCTAGTAAACGGTTGGAAGAACTGATTCATTTGGCAGAATTGTGTGTGGACTTGTTGCAGCAAAATGAGGATCACTACGCAGAGGTGAGACATGTTTTCTGTTAAATTTGTTTCTTCTTTGTGTTTGTAGGTCTTGGTTGTTTGTTCACAAACGCATAGAATGTTTAAAATTACCGTAACCGTGTACCGTGGCATTACTATTTATAAATTAAGTCCTGCATACTCATACTTAACCAATGACGGGAGTCCTCTACCTCTCAAGTCAAGATTATTTTGACTCCTTTCCATTAAATGATGTTGTGAGCAAGTCGATGTTAATTATAAAAAGTATACGTTCAATTTGCTAAGTCCCGTGACGTGACTGCCAGACTTCTTAGTTGATTTATTTTAATTTTAATTTGATCCTATTCTGTCTCAAAGGTCGTTTTTTACAAGTCTCAAGTTATTTTTTTCTTTTATTTTTTAATTCATATTCTGGTGCTTTGACTGTTCTCTTTCGGTGGTGCCCTTCGTGCTGGCCATTTGGTTTCTCCTCTCTCTCAAAATAATACAAAATCGTAAATCCAAAAACCAATTCATCCATCCATCCTCTCTGTTACACTGTACGTACGTTCTACTCTTCATATCATGTTAAACAGGCATTTCGTAAAGGGGTGAGTTACAATCAATCCATCTCCTCACTAATCTTAATTAACTAATAATACTAATAATGCTATTCACCTAATTTCATTATCAATTCATTTCACAACCCAAATCAGTAAACACCCAACCGACTGATTCACTCACAGACTAATTACTTCTTTCCTGCACAAAAATTATACAATCAATCTCTTCTTAAATTTAATCACATTTATTTCCTCTTAATCCATAATTTCCTCACATTTTTTGCTTCTCAATGTGACATTTCCACTCTGTTGCACTCTTGCCTCTCATCTTTCCTCTAAAACCTTATTCACTTATTGACCTCACCAATTATCTACCACGTCAATCTCATGTGCTTTCTTCCAGCTTAACACCATGCCTTCCGTGGCTACTCAATCCTAGCCTTATTATGTCTCTCATGTTCAAATTTTAACAACTCTGGAAATGATCATTTGGGGGTAAATCCATAGATAGATAAGTTGACTTGGTCAAATGTTTTTTCAAAATCGGGATTACTGATTGTATAAATTTGAATTTGAGAGGATTGTGTACCATCAATGTAGCAAATGATATACAAGTAATTTGTAGTCATTATAACCAACATGTAACCTGTGTAACCCTTGACTGTGTTGTATGAACCTTTCGTGAATCCTCTGTGCCATGCTAATCATGTTTGGTCCATTCCATGGAATGAAGGACAAAGTAAGTCTGACTCTCTCGTCTTTATCCATATATTTTTTGGAAAAATGATTTCCACTACTTGCGCTTTTTAAAACAATGTACCAAAATGTACTTTTTTTTGTTAGTAGACTACCATGCTAAATTATATAGTTTAAACGTTTCTTCAAAGCTAAGTTTTTAAACGTAATTTTTAAACGGGATGCTGAATCTCTGTGAAAATTTTACTTTCAAAATATAAAGTTACTTAATTTAAAATCATTTTAATTTCTTGATTTGTCCAGGACCGTTAAATTTCACCAATTTCATTTCCGAGCGCCCTGGATTTTGCGTTGTTCCTTAATTTCTTTTTGCATTTTCCTTTCTGTGTGAAGCTTGCTAGGCGCTTTCGTAAAGAATTTGCTTCTGTACAAAATTAGTCCGAGAAGTGGCATGCAAGTATCTTAAGATTAGAAGATGTTTTTTGATTCCTCGAGCGGAAATATTTCTTTCCGATTAAACGTTTTTCCATAGACGCCTTAATTACAAAGGTAAGAAAATGCCACACTGTATAAAATGCGTCGGATTTTTGATCGTGTATTAATTATAACTTTAATTGTAATCGCTAACCGTGTTTTGACGTTTACTTTAAAAATTCCGGTTGACATGCCCTAATTTTAAACCCCCTTTCATTTCCTCTCATGTTGATTTCAATCTGAATAAATGCCACTCGTTTACCATTTGCATGAAGGCTTCGCTATCAAAATATCCAACCAATATCTCCAAGCTTAGAATATTTTAAAAGTCTGGAAAATATAATGCTTTCAACAAAAGTTTTGTTTTGTTAACACTAAGCTGGTGCTTTATTGCTTAACATGATACACTTGAAAAACTCAGAAGCCCCTGTTTTAATTCTATGACCTGACACAGATCTCTTCTTTCCTAAAGCATTAGATTTCATTATAGAATAGATATACTGTCTAGTGTACACAACAATAATTAAGTACGTTATGAAGTTGCTACTGTATAATAGATTATATTGGCAAAATTTAGTTTGCTTTCTGCCTGAACTTGCAAATTGCAGGACTCCTTCAGGAGATTTAGATTTAGAATAAGTTAAAGAGTTGGATTACATTACGTTTAATCAAAATATTGACAGAGGGACGAGAATTTAGAGCTTTGATAATGCGCATATTATTTTAGGCATTCGCGTGGTTCAGTGATTTATTGGTGGAACATGCTGAGATCTTCTGGTCTCTCTTCGCCGTTGATATGGACCAGGTACTGGCTGAGCAACCACCGGATACCTGGGATGCCTTTCCACTCTTCCAGATCCTCAATGATTATCTTCGAAGTGACGGTAGATATTAGACATTACTTTAGTTTTCCACGTCAAGACTCTAAGATTCGTTTTGCACGCGTTTTGTATAGATAACCTGAAGAATGGTCGGTTTCATCAACACTTGCAAGATACCTTTGCCCCACTTGTTGTTAGATATGTTGATCTTATGGAATCATCAATTGCTCAGTCTATTCATAAAGGATTTGAGAAGGAACGTTGGGAGTTAAAAGGGTAAAGAAAATTAACCATTTGTAATGCATTAATGAGATACATGCATGTAATAAAAATTCAGTAGGCATAGTTGAGTACGTGTCAGCTACAGTACAAACTTCCCTGCTAATATCCAATGTAATTTTGTCAGGAACGGATGTGCAACTTCTGAAGATTTATTTTGGAAATTGGATGCTTTACAAGCTTTTATTCGAGACCTACATTGGCCAAATCCAGAGTTTGGATGTCATTTGGAGCAACGGTTAAAATTGATGGCCTGTGATATGATCGAGTCTTGCATCCAAAGGACGGACAGTAGTTATCAGCAGTGGATTAAGAAAGGCGTCACATTTATATCCACAGATTACATCATTCCGTCAGAAATGTGTGCCATGATTAATGTTATTATTGATGCGAAAAATCAGTCCTTCAAACTCTGTGCTGTTGACGGCATTGATCTGGTTAGACTTTACCTTATTTAGTAGTTCCGTATGTCGGGATAGAATTTTATTGTGAGATTAGGACAAACAATGTTAGAATGGTTAAAATCCTTTAATTTGACATTTTTATTTTTTTCAGCATCAATACCACACAAAAATTGACGATTTGATTGAGAAAGCATCCAGTGGTATGAGCCAAGGTCTGATAGCGAAACTAATGTCGGTCTTAGAAAGCAGTTTGGCAAAGCTATCTCGCTACGATGAAGGAAGTCTCATAGGGTCAATTCTTAGTTTCACTGTAAGTATTTTCCGCGGATCATTCTCAGACGTAAAGATCAGGGAAATGACTAACATCCAATTCCTGTTCAAAGCAGAACGTTTCAGGCTCAGGGAAGGAATTGGGGCAGGCGTATGTCAATTTCACCCGAAATTGCATGGACCAGATCAGGAGTAAGGTCAATGATGACTTGTGGATAATTAATTTCTTTGAGGTAAATATGGTCTACACATAGTTTACTTAATTGCATTTATTTCTGCTTGATTAGTTGACAAATTTAAATTTCGTTGTTTCCACCAGTTATGGTACACAACACAGATACAGACACTTTGTAGTTGGCTATCAGAACGATTGGACCATTCTTTGCATCCATACCAATGTACATGTCTGGCTCATATTGTCCGGGTACACTAAGACTTCATAACAATCACGTTAAAATAATATCCTTACTTATTGTTATAAAATTATTTTTAGAAACTATACTCCGATTTTGAACTCCAAGGCGTACTGGAGGACAAACTGAACAGTAAAGCCTATCAAACCACATCATCAAGAATGGCAACGGAAGAAGCGACTTGTTCCCTTACAATGGGTTCTAGGCGAGATGATGAGGATGGGTAGGGTGAACTTTTCAATTTGGTTGAACAATTTTCTAAAATAAAAAATTTTGTGTGAAGGGGATACGGTGAAGGTGACGACGATGTGGATCGACGACCAAAGGTGAAAGTGAGGGAAGCTGGTGGAGATGATAGTGCAAACTATGTATCGAAATTGACTGCAGCTACTTCCAGTGTTGCAGGAAAAGTTGGAAACGTGGTTGGAAAAGGATTAGGAGGTCTCACGTCCAAGTTGGGCAGCGGCTCATGGTTCTAGTTGTTATATTGAAGTTATTCATCCTAAACCAATTTCTTAAAATCAGATATCTTTAAATACATGTTACTTTTACAAAAAAGTATGCATTATACAAATTGTTAGTGTTCTTTAAATCTCAAACGGACAGGGGATTTCTTATAATAAATTGATATTATAAAGTGTAGAAGAACTTATCTAGGATATGGAATCAAATATCATCTGTGGATAATCACATTAGGTTGATCCTTACACAAAGTACGCCTGCTTCGCATGTGAAAGCAGTGTTTTGTTGCTAACAATCTCAATTCTAAAATTTTAAAAATCTTCTGTGAAGAATTCTTCTTCTGTCTGTTAAGGGTTATCTTTAGCCTAATAAGATGCCTCAGCATGTCAAGTTCAAGTCATCTTGATGGTCCGTGTACAATTAATTAGCTCGATAATTCGCACCGTAGTGTCTTATTATTATCAAGCCCCGCATTTAACATTCAAAGGTGTCTCATGGTCTCTTGCAGAAGTAGAGTGTCGCGATATGCTTATCCAACATGAATCTGAATCATGATAATTTTCTCCCGAAAATTTCTGAAATATGAAAGCTACTCTAATCTTGCCAACTTTTTCCTGAATTAGCTCAATGACATTATGGCAAGTCGAGTCACTTTCAACCGCCTCTACATAATTCTGCTCGATTCTACTAATTTTAGTAAAGCTTTAGTCAGACAGTACTAACCAGTCTTGTAATAACACCGGGGAAGCTGAGAAAACTCGAAAGCACAGGAATGATTAGATTAGAAAGCGAAAAGTTCAATGGCAATAATTACCCTGTGGTTATTTCAGCAAGTCGTATTGAGACTCTGAAAGCAAAGCTTGATTGTACCGGTAATTCAAGGAAGCTCTGACTGACATATCGAACTCAAACTTCTACAAATGACCATGTATTCCCTCGGACAATACTTGTGTAACTTAAGGTTCTCCAATCACCAATCAGTTAACTAATAAGTAAGTTTAAAAGCTTTAGCCAGGTGGAATGGTGACTGGCATGAGTCACTTAGATAATTATAATTGAGCCGCATTTATAAACACGTTTGTTTTCATAAAAGAAATTTTTCCGACAATTGTAAAATAACGGTCCACCAGGAAAGGAGTAATGATTGAGTTTGTTTTAAGTTCCTGTGACACGATGTGATTTAATTGTTCTAAATAATCAGTATATTGAACAACCCAATGTACAACAATATAATTATTAGATGGAATATTATTGATTTTGAGATATTTATTATTAAAGTAAAATCGAATAATCCATCTCTTCACATCCAATGTCACTAGTGAAAAGACTAATAATGAGTTTAGTCTAGTAGGTTACTTATTATATTAATTAGGTTTTAGTATGCTCGTTTTTTGAAACAAGAATTTACGGGTGAAACGTTATATAAATGTTAATTCTAGTAAGTTATCTTAGACACTTTTTGCCTTGAGTCCCGCTCAGTCAGTTAATAAAAATACATTTTCAAAGATAAAGAAAAATCTAAAAGATTGTGCGTATCGTGTACATTCCATAGTCACAAGGATTTTTTTTAAAACAGTTAGTCTTTCTTTAGAATTATAAATTATTTAATTATTCCTCCGATCATGTACCCCGGGACCTGAATTGATTATTTTTCATACAAAAATTGTAACAGTTCATTTTAAAATACTAATCAAACCCTAGTATGATATAAACCCAAATATATCAAAAATTTCAATGTCGAGCAGTTCTTTCCAGAATTCGATATTTGAATATAATTTAATTAATTCTCAACTAAAACTTGGACTCTGAGTTTTTGTTACTTAAGGGGGACTTTAAAATTATTAATGCAGAAAAGATGAATTTAGAATTAAGTAGATCAAACAAAATTAAGTATTTGAAGAAATTATTCCTATCGAATGTATTCTGAGGGAATTGGTGAGATGCTCTTGATATTTGAGCATGCCAGAAGGACCCATTGTTATTTACTTGATAAAACTTGTTGTGTAAATATTAATTGTGAATGGGAGGATAAAACTGGATTATGATCGCGGGAAGGAGTGTGATACTGATCATGATCTCGTTTGGTGGAGACAATTATTATGGATTAAAATTGCAGTATAACAGTAATTTATTTGAGCTTAACTTAATTCAAAGAATAAAATTCAACTTCTCCTCTTCGAGATATGATATCTTATTCTACTCTCCACTGGTGATAGAAATTTGAGAAGGCTAAACAGACCTTTCCCAGATTAAAAAAGATTGCAAAAACTTTTACTAAATCTTTTACCCAATTTGAATCTTAACGAATTAATAAACTTCTAAAAGCATTTTGCATATTCTGATATTTTTTATTTTGTCTTTCGGCAATACCGTCAATGTGAACGTTGTGTGATGTAAGACACGTTTTCTCAACTCAGTTTCTATTTTATATCTACAATCTGACAGTCGGTCTACTATATCTCTGAATTACAACGAAAGTTAATCTATATATTCCTATGAGCTTCAACTTTAATCAAAAGTATACATTTCAAAAATCAAGTAAATTTCTAAAAAAATTAATTGTCTATTCCTTGAAAAGTATAAACATCATAAAATTCAGTTATTAATAAATTTTTCCCGTCCTCTGGGATATCCAAAAAAACTCCCGTTTCGAATACAAAACTTAATAACACTGTCTTAAAGGTGGTCTTAGTCGGATGCCTTAGCAGAATCTGACCAAAGAGTAAATCCAGACGAATGAGGTGCAACAGAGTATCGTTTTCCATTTGCGTCTACTATTACAAAACTGCCATCCTCCTCTCTTTCAGCTGTGCAGAATAATATTTGTTTTGAATCCACGTCGGTTCCATCACCAGTGCTTTGAACTTGCAGGTCACCAAATTCCGTTGATAATATGGGCGAAGATATCCCAAGGCTGTTGTTTTGAGCATTGCTAACACCCTTTCCAGCAGCAGCCAATAACATTTCTATTTTCGAATGGCTATCCTGCAATAAAATAAAATTTTGAAAACTGCGAATAAAAGTCCAACACACATTTCGTAAGTTCAAAGCCCTTACATTTTCATTTCCGTTAAAATAGAACATTTCATTTTCTTCAGGATCTAAAGCCTCAGTTTTTGGAATTGCTGGATATTCTAAGTCTCCAGTATCCGTGGCCAAAGGGTCAGAGGTAATTAGCCCATCATCTTGGTTTGGAACAGGAGAAAATTCACCTTCATCATATTCACTCTTTATAAATACTTCTTCTGTCTTTGGTATTCCCAAGTCAAACTCTCTAATTGCTAAAGTTTGTTTCCTCCGATTTAATGTTCTAACTCTCTGAAAAGTAGACAAATATTACATAAAATATATTATTCACACCCAATTCACTGGATAAAAGTCTTCTACAAGAAAAAAATATATTAATTACTACACACCTTGCTCTTACTTATGGCAAATCCCTTAACAATTTGGTCAAAAGAATTTGCTGTACGCCTGGCTAAGGTTTCTGAAAATGTTTTGGAGAGTTGGCCATATTCTTCAAAATCGGAATACAAGGCATAGACCTCGGACTGAGCGCCATTATGTGTAGTTCCTGTGTAATAAAAATAAACATTTATTTTGGAAGGCTATGCTATACAAATGTACCCAAACTGGACAGACAATAAAACTTACTCAGCTCAGAGTTAAGGGGTTCCAGTTCACCATTCTGTACCGGAAGGCTTTGGGTCCTTACTGTCAAGTGGCTTAAAAATATCTGAGCTAGACGTCCGCTTAAAATTTTTCTCCCTGTATGTAAAAATAATTATATCAAGCTCCGTGATGCTCATATAATACTTCAAAAGATTCTATTTCACGTACCTGGATAAGCGAAGTATTTGCCTACTCCGCCAAAAGTAAGTTGATGCATAGCTTTCTTCGTGTGCGGAGCGTAGTCGGATTTTCCAACAATGTCCGAAGTATCTTGCAATTGTTGCTTAAATTCCGAGTTTGGAATGACCTTTAGAGTATCAATCAATAATAGCCTTCGCTTTTTCTTTACAGCTACATCACAAAAATTATTCAGAAAATGAGGTTTATATAATCGAGAATAATTATTCACAAATAATAATTAATTACGGGAACTGCTAGAAGGCGGGTCTACGGTTGTTTTTTGTTTTAAATTTGGATCGTTTATCGGTGGTAGTATCTTTCCAGGGCCATTTAAAGGTTTCCTTCCGTAGCCCCTTAAAGGAGGAATAACTGAGCGTGGTATTGACCTAAATCTTTCGGAAGTCACAGCGGAATTGTCCAGATCAGGCGTTATAATTAAATCTTTTACATCCACCTAGACAAAACATTCAGTAGTTAACAAACGTAATCTTGAATGGGACTTATTCGTCAAGAAACTTAAAATTCTAACAACAGAAAGGACAAAAAAACAAACCTTTATATCTTCCTCACAAGGGAGGTCACTCAAAATATGAGTCGGTAACATGTGCTTATTTTGATTATGAAATTCAAGTAGATTAGAGGCCGCAGAAACTTGCTCTTCGTCTACGAAATAAATGTAAAATTATATTAAAATCATCACTTGAGAATCGTTCTAAATTCGTATAATGTTATTAGTAATAATAGTAACCTTTTTTCGATGGCGATAATTTGATTTGTATTGTATCGGGTGTCACAAGCTCAAAAGATCTTTGTGCGTCATCCGCATCACCCAAAAAGTCAGACGCTTCATCGTCAACAAAATCTCTTAACATTATTTATTTTCTCCACTCAGCCAGTAAGTTGCCCTTTAAAATTTTGGTTGTTTTCCCGCTGTATTTGATTTGGTTGCTGCCAATAAGTATCAAAATATTAGATGATTGAAATTATAACAC
>WJEZ01002796.1:0-12392 GCA_009869925.1 Thalassaphorura encarpata | reverse complement strand
GTCGGCTGTAGATAAAATTGACAAATCTGAGGATATGAAAAATCCAGATATCAGAAGAACGTCTTTACAAAACCCTAATGATGATGAATCAGTGCGATTGCAAATGCAAAAGTCCAGAAGAGCAAGTTTCTTTATCGGAGAACACGATCAAATCCCTGTGACTGTAAGTGAATAATTTATTTTGTAAATTAGTTGAATGTTGGCAATTTGGTTTACTTTTATTTTATACAGATAATTGGACCAGACAATGAAGAAATTCGTCCAGACGATATAATTGTTCCACCAGACGGTGGTTGGGGATGGGTCGTTGTGTTTGCAGCTTTTATGAGCAATGTTATAGTAGACGGCACGATTTTTTCCTTTGGAATTGTTCTAGTTTCCATAGTTGAAAGTGCGGCTCAATCAGATAATCCTATTTCAATATCTACAGTCGCTTGGGTTGGAGGAAGTTTGACTGGATTTTATCTTTTGGCTGGTAATGAACATTTCTACATTTTCTGCTACAATATTTTGAAAATTGAATACAATTTCAAATTTTTTCAGGTCCCTTTGTTTCATCGTTATCAAACAAGTTTGGATTTCGAGTGACTGCGATTGTAGGAAGCATTGTTGGAGGACTAGGCCTGGTTCTGGCTTGGTTTTTCTGCCGAGATGGAACTCCAAACATGCCAGCTCTATTTGTTTTTTACGGTGTGATTGGTGGAATTGGATTTGGTCTCATTTACGTCCCAGCTGTAATTACCGTTGGGTTTTATTTTGAGAAAAAACGTGCACTAGCCACTGGGATTGCAATTTGTGGATCCGGAATAGGAACTTTTCTTTATGCTCCTTTGGTCTAAAACGCTCATTAATAATTTTGAATGGCAAGGAGCAGTTTTGGTCCAAGCTGGTATTGTTTTCACTTGTGCTATATTTGGATCACTCTACCGCCCATTAAAACCAGAGAGAAGAGGTAATCACCACTTAAAATTTAATGCTGCTTCTAAGATTGCAAAATAATTAACTCTAACTTTCAGACACAAACGAAAAACGCAGAAGCCTGACTGGATTTTCACCATGACGTAACTCCATTACTTTTGAGAATTAAGCGTGCAAGGGATCTTGAAAAATGGGATTCGGTCAATAGTTTTGTATCTTCTGATGGACTTGATAAAAATAGATCATCCATAACCGATGGAGATTCTGCTGCGGCAGCAGAAGCACAAAAATTTCGGAAGAATCAATTATACGAAAGTGCAAGAAAATCTTCTACACATTCCTTAAGCCCTGGAATTACACAGCAGCAATTGAAACAAAAAAGATTATCTATTCCAAATATGTTGGGTGCCGTCGTTTCTTACGAGCCAACAGAAGTTCCTCCACCTCCTCCAGCCCAAGTCCAGACTCAGACCCAGCAAAGGAGTAACAGCGTCAAAAATAAAAGTTTTGCTGGTATTCCTCCAAATCTAAAAGAAATTGAAGAAGAGGAAGTTGAACATTCGGCGGAAGGTTCTTTAAATGAACGGAAGGAGGAAGCAAATAAAAATACCGCTTTGCTATCTTCCTCAACAAGAAATTTTCGACTACTCAGTTCTACAAATTTGGCTGCTGGGGAAAATAATGTTCAAGGGAGAAAAAAGTCTGTTCCTGCTATCACATTAGTTTTATCCAATCCAGCCTTGGATGTTTCTCAATCTAGAGTTTTTCGAGTGGCATCCAAAAATGCTCTAAAGAGTAAACCAATGCATCGGGATGATATTTTCTATAGCGGTAGTCTTCTTAAAATTTCAGAAAGCACTACAAATGCGGTTAGTACATTTCACCGATTTTCAGAAATATTATGGTTTCTAATTTTAATTTTTTTAAGGAGGGAATGTTTCCAAGTATGGAATGGCAAGCCGAACCAGTTTTAGATGATCTACCTACCTCCCAAGGTTGAAGGAAAATGGAAGTCAAAATTTGGAATTTTAAGAAAAATGTTAGATTTTTCTCTCCTGAAATCTCTCACATTTTTACTACTGGCTGTTTCTGGAGGCATAACTATGTTGGGATTCTTTGTTCCATTCATGTATTTGAAAGGTTAGATTGACTATGCTGGCTCAAAATATTAAATCTGTTTCTTTAATCATTTTTTCTGTTTTTTATAGCTATTGCAACAGAACAAAACATAGAGGGTGATCAAGCCACATTGTTAATTGCAATTATTGGAGTTGCCAATACGGTTGGGCGTATCATTTGTGGAGGTGTAGCAGGTAAGTATTAAGTAGGTCACTCCTAAGTAGTATTTTCTGAACAAATTGATTTATTATTTTAATTGTTCACTCTCAGATAAATTGTCAACAAATGTCCTCCTTATCAACAATGCTGCCTTAACCATTGGTGGTCTGGGAACTGCTATTGTACCTTTTCTTAATTCCTACCCACTCTTCATTTCATATTCTTGCCTGTTTGGAATATCAATAGGTATGAATTTTGAATTTTCAAATCTAATCTAAGCATTTACTATGACTCTTTAAAATTTTCAGCCTGTTTTGCATCCCTCCGTTCAATACTCATTGTAGAACTCTTGGGATTAGGTAATCTAACAAATGCATTTGGTCTTCTTCTATTATTCCAAGGAGCTGCAGCTCTAGTAGGCAGTCCTCTTGCTGGTAAGTCCCGGTACAGATTAATGGAATGAATTTGTCAATGCAATAATCATAAAACATGAATATTTTAGGATTTTTGAGAGATGCTACGGGAAACTACGCTGTCTCATTTTATGTGGCAGGTTTGCTGATCCTCATCTCTGGTGTAATGTGTTATCCAATTCACTATATCAATAATTGGGAAAAGAACAAAAAGGACAAGAAAGGGAAAGAGAAAGAATTTATTTAAACTATCAAGACTATAAATGTAATTATTGAATTTAATAAATTAAATTTTGAAAATCTTTTGACAGTAACATTTTTTTGTTCTGCTTACATCATACAAATTCAGTCTTGCATTACACGCTTTAACTTCGTTTAATTCATATTAATTGATTTTTTGAACATAAATAGTAATTTTTTCACATTGGAAGTCTAAATCCTTGTCCTATTTCAATTTTCTGAACGCTGAACGTTTTTGTTTAAAAAAGTTGAAAATTGAACAAAGAAAAAAGCCAAAGTGACTCATAGAAATTCTTAAAGATAAAGCCCGGGAAAATCGTAAATTTGAAAGTTTCAACACAATTGAGTCTCCTCACTGGGAGTTTATTTGGATTTTACTTTTTAGTTTAGTCAAATTCTAAATTCAATCACTCAATTTAATTTACATCCATTCGTTGGTCCATTGTTACATAAATAATTCATACATTTCAAATTCAAAAATTTAACTAGCAGGCAAAGACAGAATTCTGTATTCAGATTTCTCGTAATTTAGCAGTATTATTTTAGATTACCACTTACCTTAACCAAAAAAACTATACATCCAAATTACATTCTTACCTAAACGAACATTACAGCCAGCGGGTAAAAAATCTTTCATTCTAATATTTTGTTTCTTCACTTGTTGCTTTTATGAAATGAGAATTTCACTCTAGTCTGTCTATCTGAATTTAGTTCATAATTTCATTGCAGGCAACAGGTTAGATGAAGTGAACAAACAATCAAATCTACTAACGAAGTGAAAAATGGACCCGAAGAAGCCCAATGATCCGATCCATTATTTCGGTACTCCAAAACTGACCACAAACGTATTTTCTGGCATTTTCAAGTCAAAACGTCTGACGGGGCAAACCTTGGAAAGGTCAGTGGAAAATGGACCTGCCTTAAGTGTCAGTGACACTCCCAAAATTGAGGGTGACCATATTTCTGTCCTAGCTTATACCCCCATCAACTTGAGTACAAACCAATATGAGTAAGTTGGGAAAAATATCTGGAAATCTACTATCAATGCAGAATTTCTCAATTTTCTTTGCCTCATGTCCACCCTATGAATATTTCTTTTCTCAGGTACTTTTTAGAATTGATTGAACCTAGCCACACATATACATTCCTTGGGATTCAACAACTTACTCAAGGGGAAGCCTGGAAACCTGCCTTGGAAAAATTCTTTCAGGGTGTAGGAGTTGCAATAAAACCAGAAGGACTTATTCGCTTGGATCGTTGGTTTGTTCCCCATGTGGAACGAATGCCAAATCATGCCGTTTACGGAGTTGTCGTCAAAAATGAAATGAAGACTGCGATATCACATGTATGCAAAGAAATGGATTTTTTCTATTTCTAAAACTTAAGGTGGCTGTTGTTGTTATAGGCATTTTCTGGCGCCTGGATGACTTCATCTGAAGTATTACAATGTCATCGAGAGAGAAAATTGTTTTCTCCTGACATTTTAGAAATCGTTCTGAATTCCAATGTGGGAACTCTGGGTGTACCAGGAACCGAACTCACTTCTCAACAAGTTTTCTTAGGTTTAGAGACTGGACGAAGTAAAAAATCTGGATTTGATTTGGTAGTTCAAGCAGCAAAATTTGGACGAGCAGGTAGGAATTTTACATTACAAATTGAAATTGCTTTAAATTGAACGGATTCTTAATTTATTGCTATTATTTTGTGTTTATGAAGAGCAAGAACTTTTGTACAAAGAGTTTTTGTTTTACACATTACCATTTCTACATATGGGATGGGCCATGTTTTCAACTTTTATGAAACAACTGGGATGGCAGGATGCCATCCTTCCTGATCTTTTTAGGTCAGTCTTAGATGATAGAGAAGTAAATTGACAGGGTCATTTTGGTATAATTTTTTAAATGGCAGGTCTTTTGACCTTCACAACAAAGGAGGTTTATCCTTCCGAGACTTTCTTTGTGGTTTAGCTGCTACAGAACCAACAACTCAACATGGGGGACCTCCTGCAGAAGTTCGTTGCCGATACATATTTCGGTAAGTGATTTATGAATGAGTAAGGATTTAAATGTTCAAGAATTTCTCGTCTCATTTTTAGATTTTACGATCGTAATGGGGATGGAAAACTTAATTTTGAGGAGTTTAAACTTATGATCACCGATATGCGAATATTGCGAGGTCAACCTTCGGATCCGGTGGCCGCGCAGCACGAAGCCGAAAAAAGTGCAAAGTATGAATTATAATAATTAAGTGTAATAATTAGTAGTTCGATTTAATTTTTAAAAAATTGTTCAGGATGTTTGGTGAAGAATTGGGTGATAATTTGGGATTAACTGAATTTCTAACGGCTGTGGGCCAACTAAAATTTCGTGGAACATCTCATCTCCTCAGATCTCCAACATCCGTTGCAATTTATTTGCAAACACGAACATATGGCCAAGGTCAAGGGAGTCCTGTGCTACAAATTGCAGTAAAAAAATCCAAAATAGGATTAGAAGTCCTGAACATTGAACCCGAAGAAGAACTAAGTATGTAAAAATTTATTACTTCGTTCTTTACTTCACGAATTCTAAAATGTCATTTATTTTTGTTTGTTTTTCCTCAGCTGCTCCTCCAGAAAAAAGTCCTGTGACCAAATACGATATTGCTACGCATTCGGTTCGCGTCCGAAAATCAGGAACAATTTTAGACATACATTCACTATGGGATATTGAACGTGAGATTGTAAAAGATAGGTTTCCCCTGATGATGACTAATTACATGAATTTTAATTTGGTTGAGTCAGATAGTGGGATGTTTGGACAAACTGAACTTCAAAGACCTTCTCTTGGACCTTCGGCGACTCGTATTCAATCTTTTGATCGTTTTAATCAAGAATCACAGCCAAATGAAATGTTGAATGGATTACGCTATTTTGAAAAAATGGTTTCAGTCGAGACTCAAAGTAATTACGGACCTAAGCCAGCCTTTGATTGGGGTGAAGTTGATCGTTCTTCTTTAGCCAAATGTATAATCGGCCTTTGTGAAAAAGTTCGAGACATTATGTTTCAATGAGCCCAGACTTCTTGAAATAGCTACACCTTGTTACATTCTGGGTATGAAGACGACCTGACCTATTGTTCTCATCTTTTAGTGTAATTTAGAATGTGTATTTTTAATTTTAGGTGACATTCATGGCAACTTTCCAGATTTAATTTGCTTTGAGAAAGCTCTGTGGAGACTCGGTCCTATTCTCACTCCAGCTACATTCTTGTTCCTTGGTGACTACGTTGATCGAGGCATTTATGGTGTCGAAGTTGTCTCCTATCTTTTTGCGCAGAAAATTCTTGCCCCTACAAAATTTAATTTGCTTCGTGGCAATCACGAAATGCGAGATGTTCAGTTAATGTTTACTTTTTTCAAGTAAATTTCCCATAAATATTACCTGTAGAGATGTTATCTGAAATAATTCTTATTTTTTCAGGGAATGCNGATGTTCAGTTGATGTTTACTTTTTTCAAGTAAATTTCCCATAAATATTACCTGTAGAGATGTTATCTGAAATAATTCTTATTTTTTCAGGGAATGCATTAGCAAATTTGGTGAAAAATCTGGGAGAGAAGTTTGGGAAGCAGTGAATACTGCATTCGACTGTATGCCATTGGCTGCTATCGTGGATAAAAAAGTATTTTGTGCTCACGGGGGTATCCCTCCCCCATGGCTAGGAAATGGAATTGTATCTTTCATCAATTCTATTCCTTGCCCCTTGGCCCACCCCGAAGAACAATCTCAACTCTCTTGGGAATTAATGTGGAGTGACCCAATTCACCTCGAACTGATGCCAGAGGAACAAAGGAATGGGCTATCCATAGTCGACGGATTTGCCGGTAATCTCCGAAGGGGAACTGCCCATGTTTTTACTGAAGATGCATTGGAATCTTTTCTTGCCAAAAATGATCTTTCTCATGTTGTTCGTGCTCATGAAGTTCAACAGGCTGGTTTTAAGGTGAGAACCATTAATTTTTAATAGGGCAATTTGTTATTCTGTCCTAGCATTAATTTTATTATAATATTTTAGGTCCAGCTTGGCGGAAAATTACTCACGGTTTTCTCATCATCAAGATATTGCGGTGGTTCAAATGAGGCTGCTTGTATCCTCGCAGATAAATATAAACTTCGAACTATCCGAATCGACACAACCTAGACCTTATGGAACTGAGTTTAATAATTGCCAAAATTACACTGTGAAATTGTAGCAAGTGATATATTAGCAGATAATATTTCGTAATAAACAACAAAATTTTTATAACATTTTATGAATTCGTTCATATAATCACCAAGTAAGGAAAAGCTTATCACCATCTTCAATTGAATACTGGGTCAAGTCGAAGAAATCGTTTTCAAGTGTAAACGAAATACCTGGATTCTGTATTTTAAATTAAAACATTGATTAGATTTTAGAACTCATATAGCGTAGTAATTTCTGAATAAAGAAAATGCCAATTCCTTACCCTCATGCTGACAACTCTGAATGGCCATACGTGGACTTCGAAGTTTCAAATTACGCTGAATTAACATTTTAAGTTTTTGCACATTCATATTTGGCATTAGTTCCTTTGAATAGGGTTTGTAAGATGAATCTTCAGGTATGAATTGTAAATCTGGAAGAAAAAAAAGTTTAAATTAGTTTAACATTGCTTATCTCTAGGTTGCTTATAAATATTTTGCTAACTTATAAGGCTAGTTTTCATTGGTTTGGTCCCTCTAAATACTTCACCGGCTTCGGATTCTCCCAACACTAAAAGAAATAGTTTTTTTTTTCTTTTAAATTATTCTCTCTCTTCATAATTATTTTAATGTACTAACATTTTACTAATTCGAGGTATCTAGGATGGTCCGCAGCAAATCTCAAGTCTGTTCCTTCGCTGTCCCATTTGTCAGAAAAAGTTTTGATATAATCAAGTTCAGCATCCCGTCTCTCTTGTCGATTTTATGGAAACACCTTCCAATTTCTGAAAAGAATAAATAAGAAATTAAACTATTTGATACACGTTGAGAAAAGTTATTAAAAACTATTACCTTTAGTCTCCCAACTCGTGCTATTGTCATTTGACGATTAGTAGCCCTGACACCTTTTTCCAGGAATGGATTTAGGTCAATTCTCAATTCTTCCAATTTTTCCAATTTATTCAATTCGTTTACTGAGGCCCACTTTAAAATAAAATGATATTAGTTCAAAATTTAACTTTAATAATTGCAAATAACTTACCGTTTCAATTTTATTTTCCGATAAAATCAGACGAATAAGGTTTGGAAAGATCTCAGTGATATGAATATTTTTGTTCTGGTCCAAGTTTGGAGGAAATCGTATATGTTCAATCTTGTTTCGGCATAAATTCAGGTATTCCAATCTGCGTGAGTTGAATTAACAAATAAGTCAGAGGAATTTCCTAATGCTAGCTTCGTAGCTTAAATTAAATTAACTCACCTGTTGCAAACGTTTAATTTGATTATTTCATCCCAACTAGATATTAAATTTCCTTCCAAATCTAAGTTGACTAAATTCAGCAGAGTTGTTTGAGGAGTTAAAATAGTTGAAATACGATTAAAAGGAAGCTGCAATTTTAAAATTACTTGAATTTTTGATTCAATTGAATAAAATTTGAGAGTAGTAACATTATCTAACCTGAAGATTACTAATTTGTGGCCACAACGGTGACATTTTCATAACTGTGTTCCAATCACATTTGGTTTTTCCCAATATTAAATGTTCAAGAGAAGGAAAAGACCCGATAATGTTTTCAATGTTGGTTTCTTCCACAAGTGGATTCTCACTATTTAGTTTCAATTTTTGGTAGTTAGCATTAAATCAGCAAAATTAATAATTACAAATTTCTCTAACCTCAAGTCCAGTCTTCTCAGTTTCGGTAAAAATTTACAAATGAGACTACCAATGGATTCCCACGATGTAATCAAATTATCTGGTAGTACTAAAAATTCAATATTTGGACAAATTTGTGCAAATTCTCCAGGTTTTCCCAAATCAGAAATCCTTCTTGAAGCCAAATCCACAAGTCTTAGCTCACTAAAGAAAATAAATAGTGTTAGTGTTATTTTAGCCGAGTCGACAGAAAAATCTTGTATATTTACCTATAAACAATTCTCATTCTTTCCAATCTCTCATCCATTAATTTCAACCGATTCATGACTTGTTCATCATGTCCATATCTTTCGTTGAGTGCTGTCATAATGTCAACAATTTTTTTGACTTTATGAGGGCGAACAAAGGATCCAGCTTTGGAATCATCTGAGTTGACACACTTGAAATATTGAACTCCGTCCACACTCCCATCATGTTTTCCCCTGGTCGGATTATCCCATTCAATTCCAAGCCATACCCCTGAGTGGGGAGTAACTGGACCAACATAACGAACAATTCCAAATTCGCTGTCACAGAGGATACGGTTCCCAACTTCAAATGCAACAACGTCTTGGCTATTGCTGCTGCTGCTGTCAATGAAATCCCCTCCATGTCCTTGTACTACTTCATTCTGATCATCAATTTCGAATTGAAACATAGTTCACTTATGAATTTTGACCTAACAAATCAAAAAATTGTAAAATTAGGGTACATTGATGATCCGATGCAAGGAATTTTTATTCTTCTATGGAAATGGGCATTGGGACTCCCATGCCATGACAACGTCCAAAACAAAACAATAACAAAACGATCGGTTTTCAAGCAAGTGCAACCTCCTCGGTAGAACACTTACAATTTGGTGAATTTTTCCACAAAACACTTGGACAAGATTGAAGGTCAATTTTCACAGTTCATTAAAAGTTTTGAACAGGTGGCCGACACGACCGACTGATAAAAGTTGAAGAAATAAATTCAGTGTGGGTTGAAAGGGAAAGTTGAAAGAAATCCACCGCCGTCCGTTTCAATCCAAATTGGTTGAGTCTGAGTTGAGATTGACCCCTGTTGCAATATTTCATTTCCTTCGCAACTCTCGGTGTTCGTTTGATAAAAACTTTCGTTTTGGCTTGGCTTCAAACACTTTAGAAGTTTTACCAGGTGTAAACTAATAATTTTGTACCAGTTGTATCTATTGAGAAATATGGATGGCTGAGTTACATGTAATTGGACAACTCCAGAGTGGGAGAGGGTTTGGAAATTCGGGTTCATTTTGCAAGTGGTCAATTCAAGCAGGTACAGAGCAAAATGAAAAAATCTAATTTAGGCGAAAATTAATTTTTTTCTTGATTTATGAAGGGAGTAGTTGGAAAATCGTCGTAGGAGCAAAGGAAGGACAAACCCAAGTTGATACTCCGTCTTATTCAGACGTAGCTCACTGGTGTCATCCCATCGACGTTCATTTTGTCACCAAAGGACTTCAGGGTAATAAAGAAATTATATCTCAAACTAATAGAAGAACAACAGTTCAGTTAGTTTTTGTCTGAAAACAGGCTGGCCAAAACTGATTTTGGAAGTTTGCCGACAAGACGAGTTTGGAAGAAGTGATTTGGGAGGATACGGCGTTTGCCATTTACCAGCTACACCAGGAGAACATTTGTTAGAAGTTCCTACTTGGCGCCCTGCAGGTAATTTTATTTCAGAAACGTTCTAGGCGAAAAAAATAAAGTGACCAAGGTTGACTTTTTCTGGATTAGGGTCACTTCGTGACGAAGTTGTGCGACATTTCTTGGGTGGATCAACAGAGTTGAGTGAATCAGATTTCATTGCCAATACAGTTGAAAGATATCGTTTGAAAACTTTGACTTCTGGAACAGTCACTTTGAACGTGGGCGTTATTCAAAAAAACTTTGACAAGTTTGGAGTGGAGACCAATTAAATTAAGCCAATTTAGCCATATCATTCTTAAAAACAGCAATCATGATCATACTGGACCGAATTCATCAAGTTGTGCTAATCGTTGTGTTAATTTTGGCTATTATTTCCCCTGTTGTCGAATCCAATGACATTACTACTAATCCCAGTGTTCTTGACACCGAAAATATTACACATGGTTCGACTATAAATACAACTGAAGCGAATACCTATACAACAACTGACAAAATTACAGAAAATCCAACGTTACCCTCATCGCCTCCAGTAACCACGACCAGTTCAATTCCAGACACAACAAAATTACCCATCCCATCCCCACCTCCTACTTTGGACAGTTTCTATTGCGGTTGTGATTATCATGTAATGTAGTCTTTTCAAAACATTTATCCTTGGTATCGAAATTGTAATTTTCTTTTGTAAATTCTTTGCAGTTCAATTTTTGCGATTTAAACTGCTGTTGCGATCCGGATTGTTCGGCCCAAGAGAAAGCTGTTTTCTCAGCTTGCTCGACGCCTCCACCTCGCTCAAGTCAATTACAACGAAGTTGTCGGAGTTATGACTATTTCTTTCGAAACAATACACCATTCACAATGGAAAAGACCAAAAGTGGATTATTTTGCATAGCTTACGATAACTACAAGGGGCATGACGAGCTTGACGCATCAAAGGTATTTAATTCGCCCATTTTACTAGAACCTAAGGGGAAGTAGAAGGAAATTAAATAAATCTCAATTTTTTTCGCAGTTTGAGCCTGGAACCATCCAAAAACCTGCAAAATATAAATGGAAGCACTTAGCTCAGCCTTTGATTTTGGCCAACAAGAAGGAGCCTTACAAATACAAAAGTGTCATCAAAATTGTACGAGAAATTAATGACAAGAAATTTCTTGGGGTTTTAGGTAAAATCTTGTGAAGGATTTTATATAGGTAGTATTGATTAATCTTGGTCTGTTTTCCAGATATGCCATCCGCATTTCACAGACAAGAATGCATTGCAAGAGAGCCAGTCTTGTTTTTGCAAAATACTGCAGAAACTTGTTTTCAGCAGTTGACCAACCTTGAACATGATTGTGCAACATTGAAAAGCTTGAATCCAAACACTTTTATACAAAATATATCTGTCATCGGAAATTCAGCCAAAAATTTCTCAGATGAAAATTTAATTCCCTTCACTCTTATGACCTGTGAGGGGTCAATTTACAAATGCAAAAGAACTGATGCATCAACTTTAAAAAAACCAAACTTTGACAAATCCACGGGTTGCACTAATGTGCTTCAAGCTTTAGATTTCACCATTGTTCACAATGGAGTCGAAGGAATTAAACAAATCTTCGCGAAACTACTACTGGTCAATATTTCTGATTCGGTCATCCGGCAAGAATTCTCAACTAATTTTGAATGGGTGGATGACCAATTGATAGACGATAAAAATGAAACAGTAGTCTCAGGGAGAATTCCAAAAAGTGGAAATCCAGGATATATTTTTGGAAAACCAATTCTAATGGGAATAAAAGTTCATCGAGATCAAGCGATCGGTTTAACAAAATCAACGGTCCCAGACGAGTCGAAACAAACTAATGAAAATGGATCGTTAGGAAAATCAAAAGAAGTCATTCTCTTGAACTATGACCCCAGAAAATGGATGACTGTGTTTGGACCAGGTGCTTGCAGCAGCAGCAACAATAGAAAACCTGTTTTGTTTGGAAGAACCATTTCTAC
>WJEZ01002795.1:0-12401 GCA_009869925.1 Thalassaphorura encarpata | reverse complement strand
CTAATCCGTTTTGATAGAACGCCTGTATCCAAATATCAGATGTAATTAATACCTTTAATTTGAAAGTGAAAGCGTTCATAATGAACTAATTAGATTAGTAGGCGCGGACTAATTGATAGGGTTTCTGCCTGATGTCTGACCTCATGTTCATGATGTGATCCTCATGATTTCCTCTGTTCAAATACACAGCATCTGGGCAGACTAGGTAGCAAGCGAGGAGAGTGAGTAGAATCTCAAGGCTCCGTTTCCCACGATCCACATAGTCTCCATTGAAAACGTAAGGATTTTCAGCTGATGGAAGTCCATTCTAGTCCAAAGAAAAAGGCAAAACATAAATTATTAAAAATGTTCAATTAGTAACGCAATTCCTTAGGCACTCACTCTAGGGATTGAGTAGTCGTGGCATGTATGTAAACTAAACTAACATAAAATTCATAGCTACGTCCCGGCTAGCCGGAGCAGAAAACTTAATTTCATTTCAGGATCCACGCTCCCTTCACTTCTGATTTAATAGAAACAAATCCAATTTTGGAAGCTGGCTGGAAGTGTTGTATGGGCAAAGGCAAAGTAAGAGGACAACGCGAGGCTGGATTACATTAGACGTGTGAGAATACTACGGCTAATTAATCGGACGGCAGAATTGTAAATCAAATTCCCTTTAGGCATTTGATTTAAACCTTAAGCCCTACACTAGACCGCCCTGTCCTATCCTACCAACTCGAACTTAGCCTTCGTTCCCCTGTATCACATGTTTAGTCTACTATTTGATTCTCATCTGTGATTACATCCTTTATTCCTGTTTCAAAATTACTAGTTTCTATTTAACTTTGTCAAGAAGACAAATCGGTTAAATTTTAGAATTAAACTTTGGATTTAATCCTGTACATTTACATATACAAGTCAGTTGTGATTAGTCTCGAGTCTCGAGCAGCCAGATGAGCCAGCTGCCAAGTAGAAGCACTTAAAGTTTTTCCCAGTGCCTGCCATACTAAAACATTTAATCGGTTCCTTCCAATTCTTGAAAAATGAGCTGAATTCCTAATGTGGAAATGTACAGTAAAAGAAGGAGGAACAAAATACATGAGGAGGTTGGAGTCAGTTTCCTCAGATGTGTCCCACTTGTGCATTGCATACCTTCATTCCAAGAGTACTAAATCCAAGCTATAAATCTCTTTCTTAGCTTTAGCCAGCCTTAAGATATTCAACTAGGACAACCAGGGGCAGAGTTAGTTTTAGTTTTCCGGTTTGTAATTTTGTGCAAAAACCTGGAGTGTACTTGTGCCCATCGTAAATTATTTTATGGGTTTGAGGAGAAGAGTGATTGTAGTTGTAGTCAACCAACCGCAGTACAGTGAAGGGAGATGAGGAGACACTTGACACAACATCCGTCCATTGAAATGAGGAGAAGGAAAAGTTGTAAAATAAGACATAAAATGACTTGGCGGCAGATTCTGAATTTCATTTAACGTTCGTTATTTCGGAACAATTACAAGGAAAGGATAAGGAATGGCTGGTTCTTTTGTGAGGATGAGATTGCTTCCGCCACTCAGGTCCACCATTCCATTGTTCATTTGCTCCACATGTACACCCGAATAAGTTTGAATCACCCGGGCAAGTTCTCGAGACCCGACTAGACTAGATGGGACAGGATGTGGTGACTAATACAAGGACAATGAGTGGATGCAACTGAGAATTCATGTCTCTTCACTCTGATTTGCTTTGCTTTGCTTTGGTTTAACCTACTTGGAATTGGAATGAGTGGTGCTGAGATTAATAAAACTTTATTTTATACCTGGTCGTAACAAAACCCGAAACTCATCTCATTTCCATTCTAAAACCACATTTCATTTCTCCATTCTACTTAACTTCCTTGTCCTCGTTTTCTGATTGGTTTTGGGATAATATTTTACGCCCCGAACCCATACGAAGATTTGGCACCCGGTCACAAAAACTCAAAATTTTACGATGCTCGGCTGAACCTAAAATTTCTTAAAATGGGAAGACGCAGCTGAAACAATCCCATGGGAAGAACTGAGCCAAAAAATTCATTATTTTATTTAGGTCAGGCCTAAGGTTCCGATTTGTGATCGCCAAGTGCCAATACACATAAAAGCAATAGGAGGTGGAGGAAACATCTCATTTTGATGGTCTTTAGGAAAAACGAAACGGAAAGACAAGTGTCAGGGAATATCATTCTTGACTTTACGACAGGATTCAAAGAGGACAGTAAAATGATGATTCCCTTCTTTACGATGTCTTATGTAGTTAAGGACGCCATGAATCTCATGAAATTTAGGACCTGATTTCCCACACCAAGGCATGGTTTAAGTGTCAATCTCCTATCACCATTAAGATTTTTCAAGACAATAGGTGAAAGTAATCGCCATTGACATGAGTTCCTTTAACTTTTACTACCTCGTTTTATCTTAAGGAATAAAACATAAAACTCGGAAAATAACAAGATCACGATTTCATAAATTAACACCACGATTGGCAATCACAATAAAAACGAGAGGAAACGACCCATGAAAATTTTTGTAGAGCTACAAGATTCCCAATTCAAAAAAATTCAGAATCTAGCCTTAGCAGTTGTAGTTCACCTATCCGCATGATTTGGCTTGAACTTGTTGTATCCTCGTCCTATATAATAAATTGACTCGAGAAACAAACTGACTGAAAGTGAATCGTCAGTACAAAAGTTTCTTCTGGATTGGATTCTATATACTATTTTCTATCTGAGGCAAGGATGCATGTATTTATCGATTTGTTTGTACAGTATATATGTGAAAAGATGAAGAGAATCGTAGGGGTCAAACCTTGTAGAGAATGACAAGCAGATCATCCATCTTCCCATGTAGATCTCCACATATAGTAATTTGCTTAGAGAGAGTTGTAGATGGTACATTCAAATTTGGGCGTAATCTTAGGCTCGTTGCAGCTACGCGAAGAATCCCAGCCACGTACTTCACGTGCAGGAGCTGCCAATTTAAAAACAAATACACAAATTCTCATAAATGATTTGAGTTCAAGTATAACAAAATCACAAAATGTAGCTTTACTAAAAAAAATCTCAACAGAGCATGGGAGTGGAAGCTTTTGCTAATTAAAAAATACCCTTAAGCCGGATTGCTTTTTTTCATTCTGAATTAAGTATGCTGAGAGTGTAGTTAATGAGGTTTGTATGCTTGGGCAAATGGGAAAACTTGAATCGGAGTAATTAAGTAAAAAAAAACATAAGAGTCAAGGTAGAGCATAGGGCTATGGGAAATTGGAGAGACGGCAGGAGAGGATTGGGAAGAAAAGTGTTATGAAATTCTATTAGTAAGGTCTGCCTTGGATTTCTCGTCACGGAGAAAGTGGATGCCATGCCATGCCGTGCGACTAGTTTTGCTGGGAAAGCGATTTATTGCCTTTCCCTATGACACGGAGCAAGTGAAGGGCATAATTGGAAAAAGTTACTCCCAAGTATGTATTGGAGGCTACAGTGGGTGAAAATAACTTTCTCACACTATTTGCATTATCACTCTTCAGAATTCGTCTCAAGAAACGTGAGGAGTGCAGAAAAAAAAACCAATCCTGAGAAACTAAAACTCTAACCTACAGATATTTTATACCAACGAGTTGAATTTACTCTTCAAGCAGCATGCATTGGAATTAACTAAGGAAAAAATTCAATGCACTATGAATAATTTAATTCGACTACACAGGGCACTCACTTTTAATAATTATCATGCCCTACCTACCCAACCTCTATATTGTGATAATAATTAGTACAACATTTAAAGGTCAGGATAGGAAAAGACAATAAATTTTTGGATAGGGTACGCTTCCCCAATTATGAGCAAATTAAACGAGCGATGGAACGCAATATTTTACTATGTACGAACGCGGAGATAGAATGGCAACATTTGACATTTACCTTCTTTCTTTTGAACCCGTCAATTAGATCCTGTAGATTTTGCATGCTGATTGGAAATTTAATGTGAGGGCCCTTGTAATCACTTTCCACTGGAATCTCTTCCAATTCCACCGGATTACCGGTCGTGGTGAATAATTTTCTTTTACGCAATTTGACATTGCTTCGAGCACCTCCGCCTTGGCTGGAAGCTTCTCCGCCTATTTTCAGGAACAAATAATTTATGCTGTTCGTCTTGGTTGTGGGTTAATACAAAAGAATCCAAATTTGGAATCAAGCGATGATGTCATGTTGTTTTTATAATGTGACCTTTTCGTTCTATATTTAAATACTCAATATTACAATGAAACGTTTTTCGTGCGTAGAACGTAAATATCGTACTATTCATGATAAAATATCTTTAGAGAATATTACATTGAAATGAATTCGCTAGTAAATATCAATTATAGCTTCGTTTAGCATTTTCTTTATCTAAGATAAATATTAGTCCACGTCACGAATGAACGAAGATTTTAGAAAACCGATGAGCCATACGTTTCTACGACAGATATGAGCTGAATGAGGATGAAAATATGCTGTGTCAAGACTTCAAATCTCAGACGATTGAGAAATTAGTAAGTGCAGAATCCTGAATTCAGTCAAGGAAAATTGCGTGGGCAGTAATTAAGCTGAGTTTTTATTAAAGTGTAGAAACGTATTAACCAAAAATCAATGTAAATCTTACAGTTGGAGCGTATTTGAGGACGAAAATTGAAAATAAAACTCTAGAAGTCTAACTTCGTACCTGATGAGACTGATAACGAGTCCACGGATCCAATTTCATTGGCACTCTCTTTGGCACCCATCTTGAAAAATTCTCCACATTCGCCTTTTTGTGGCATGTGTGTCAAAAGTGCATTGAAAAAATTGTACAGCTGTAAAAAAAACAATAAATTTTAACTAGATAATAATGGCCAAGTTTTATTTAACAATTCCTGATCCATTGAGAAGAGTCACAACTAGCTTTTGGGTTATTTGAGGGAACTTGTCGTCTTGTATGAGAAGCGAAAACTTTTGGAATTGTGGTAATCAATTCCCTTTTCCCTCCTCCCGGCGTAATTGACAAGTTAACATTTTGTCGAAATTAGCTTTTTGGCCTTTGGCTCTCTGATTCATTGAGACGAGAACGAGACAAGAGTAAACTTGCCATTGTGTTGGATCATGAGAGAAACTAGGACTAGAGTCGATAGCATGGAGAAAAGGAAATTGGCTTACTTTCATTTGATCCTGTTCCCCAGCGTATTCAATCGTTTGAAAAATGTTCCAAGTGTAGCGACGTCTGATCTCCATCCGAGCCAAGTATTGACGATACCATCGTTGGATCAAAATTGCTGCCTTCAGAGCTACAATCAAAAATCAAGTTAAGAAAGATTATTAAATTTACAAGGATATTTTCACTCGTATTCCCAAAGGAAATACGATCAGAAATCCTGAAGGATGTGCACATAGTAAGAATGACAAGAAATATTTGACTTTAGAAGCTCAAGTTCTGAAAGAGTGTAGACTATTTTTATTTTATTTAAAACTAAGGGATTTCCATCCCTGTCTGAAAATACAAAAGTGCGTAGTTTCCAACAATCTTATATTACATTTTGAATGAGAAAAGAAAGACAGAGAATATTATTACTCACTAGTCAGATTTTTGAACAAGATTTTTATCAGTCCTCCTTTCATGTCTCTCAATAGAAATGTTAAAATATTTCTAATTCATTCATGTCAAAAGTCCTCCAGTATTTTCTATTCATGTTGGAGTATGCTCAAGCATCTTGACAAAAATACGTTCAATTCCCGCTTGCCATTGTTGGAGTGAAGCAAGGTGTGAATTAATGTCATTATTCTCTATTCCTAATTAAGTTCTTGGTCTACTTTCTTGAATGTGAAAATAAGAGCACTTCTCCTTAGTCCAAATACCCTTGTGGACAGAAAGTTGGTAAGTTGGAAGATTTTGAAATCAGAATGAAGAATGAAGAAATAGAGGCAGGTATGGAAGTTGTTAGTGAGTTTGAGTCTGAACTACTGCTATACGATATTGTGTACAAGAATCCGAGGAACGAAGAAAGAAAGGATGGAAGAAAGCATTGGTGATGGGAATATTCTCCTCGCGTCTCTCTTCTCAAGCGTTTCCCTATCGACACAAGGTTCGTTTTCGAAAATTGATGAGATTTATGCAGATTTACTTTTCACTCCACTCATGAATGGAATAATAATAATAAAGGCTTGGTTGAGCACGAAATCCTCTTTCTCTCTTCTTTCCTTGTGACTAACACACATCTCTAGAGTTCCATAGGGAATGGAGAATTCATTTCCTTCTACTCGATTATAATGGAGAACCCATCACGTACACTACTAGTACATGCATATGATGTTAGTAGGCAGCCAGGCACTTCCCAACAACACCTTCTCACTCATCCCTCACTTTCCTTCACACTTCAATAAATGTCTCATCTCATTCTCATACAAATGATACAAAATGAAAACCTGAGACTAGGACTAACTCCGACATATTTTATTCAAGAAGGTCTTTGTGTCCAATTCCTTCAAATCGTGATTATTCCTTTGGAAAAGTTGAGCAGTCACATGATATATTAGAGAATAAGAAAAGTTGATCAAAATGTCAACTTTCTTTTTCTCTTTATTGAAAAATATTAAACAATATCTTCTACCTGGGAAAAACTTTTAGTCTAATTCTATTCTTTCAATCACTTCTAAAGTTTCAAATCCTAATTAAAGTTTAGTCTGTGCTTGACTTAACCTGATTTGACTTTTGTGTTATAAAACTCATTTAAGAATTTGGGAAAGTATCTGGGATTCAATCAAGAAAATGATTTAATGAGAAATGACGTAAGATGGTAAGAAAATTTGATTAGATCAATGTGTGTTCACTGAAGAAAGTTATTATCAGCTTCCATCTCATCTACATTGTACATTGCCTTTGGTTAATCTTATCGTTAATATTAGAAGATATGAGTTCATGGTGTCTCATAAACTAAAGTCGATCAAATGTACAAAATGAAGTACAAATCAACGATCGAAGAATATGTCAAAAAAGACAAGCATATTTTTACATATTTGCCATGTGGTTAAAATTTTATGAAGCACGCTGTATACGAATCCAGACTGTGTATAGCAGATGACTTTATGATCCTTCCGGAACAATGTAGTATTCGACTCTCTTTGTACTTTGCATGATAAGTATATTATATTCTCAGGAGGTAGTAGAGAGAAAAAACAGAGATACGAGAATGGATGCATTGGAAGTCTGATGGTTCTTGGGTATGCTCAGCCTGCCTTTTCCAAAGATTTTCATCGAAAAGGCCTCAAGAGAATAAAGATGAAGGAAAGTAAAGTCAACCGCCACCCACCCGGGTTCCATTCTTCTTTCCTCTTTAGAACTGCATTACAGATCGGATCTCAACCGGCCGGGCCAGACTAGGCCAAGCCAACCAGGATCCTGTGGAGCGGAGATGGAATTGGAATAATTCTAGATTGAAAGAAAATTTCAAATGTGTTGGATGCAAAGGAAAAGAGATTGCGGGTTGTAACGACTGGTGACAATGCAAAACTTTCCATTTCATTCCTTTCATCGTGTCACAAAATTGTTCATGCACTTCTGTTAAAACTGAACGAGCTCAAACCTCCACACAAACTTCTCTCGTCGTTTTTGAACTTAATGAGAGAAATTCAAACAATGACTTTATTAGGGAATTGGCTTAGAAAATAAAGAAACGTGCAAAAATCTTTCACTTGATATTTCACAGCCGGAAAAGAAAAGTTTTTCAACTTTAAAATATAATCGCTGTGATGATGCATTTTAAAATGAGAATCAAATATTATTTTAACTTTGGTCTATTTTTGTAAAATATTAGTTTTAGTAAAGATGGTGATCGGATTTCTATGCCCTTCCTTGGCATGAAATAAAATTTTGGTGTAAATACAGAATGTTTTGTCTGGAGATTCCTGAGAGAGATTTGCTTTCTCAGCATGGTTTGTCATTCCAAATCTCCAGCCGACAGATATGAGGGGAAAAATCTGTTTTTAGTGGAAGAAGAGGAATAGAAAAACTGACACGTCAACAACATTTCCTCATTTCCAACCCAGTAAAAAATCATAGTGACAGCTTTCAAACACAACTATTAGTCCAAAAATACATGGATCGTATAATCTGCGGAAAAGAATCTGTTCAAAAAGCTATCTCTTAGAATTGGAAGCAATGGGCTGGAAGATCACAGAATATTCTTATTTAAGGAAAAACATGTTTTGATAGTTTCTACATGGAGGCGGTAAATTTTTCTGCTTTTTTGGCAATTTTCTGCGTCACTGCGTGAACAGGAAATTATTTCCAGTTCTTTAATCTTACTTACTTGTGTGCCCACGCAAAGAATTAAAAAAATTACTTGATTACTTTCTAATGCAGGAAAACTCTTTGAGTGATAGATAGCTGCCGTCAAATTTATATGCTAGATACAAATATAAGAATTAAAACGGCCAAGAGATGGTAGAAAATTTTAGACTAGACTAATGCTTTGAAGTACTATAAAATCTCTACTTTCCTACCTTACTAATTAGCAGGATGTTTGGCTTCAGATTTTAATCTTTAAGAGAGAGCACTCTATCAAATTTTTTATTTTATTAGAAAAATTCACAGTCTCTTTGAATAGATTAAGAATCTTAACAGTATTCTAGCTGAAGTTCAATATACTGAAAATCTGTGTAACAAGTGGACATAACTTTCATCTGCTTACCCATATAAATTTAATAGTTAAATATGAATGCGAGCATAGATTATAGAAATATAAAATATCAAAAGGATTCAAATTTCTACTAAAGTCAGCTGGCACATATACCTTAATTGAATATATTCTGTGATGAAATGTTTTCGCTTGGATTTCATGACTAGAATTTCTTTTGGAGCCTTTGAGCCACTTTCTATTGGAATCTAGATTCTAGCACTTGGTGGATGGATACTCAAAAGTGCTGTTGTACCAATCTTGTTATTTTATTGATGGGGACCGGTCGGTACAGGAGGCCTGGAGCAGGAGACTAACCTCTAGAATCAGGAAAATGTGCAACGGCACGTTCAAAAAAATTGAAGGAAGAGATGTTGGCTTGTGTATTGAATTGCAAGAAGGTTTCAATTCTCGCTCTCACGGGCAAAATCCCTATACTCTTTCATTTTTATACATGAAAAACTTGTCCTTCCCGGTTCAGTTTCTCAGTGTATTTTGGAAGTGAGAATTCAGCCTGACACTATAAATTCCATCAATTCCAAACGATTTCTCTCAAATCATTGTCAAAAAAATAATTCTTTTTCCACTGCCTCGTTTTTCCCCACGCATACACCCACCAGAATTATGAATACTCATTCACTTCTACAAGTTTCAAAATAAACTTTGTACACAAAACAAAGAATTTACGATGAATCTTTAATTTGAAACTTCTTGTGAACCATGGTTGGTGAAAATGCAGTACACTGGAAGAAAACAATTCTCTGGGGACTCGAGACTTTCTCCTTTGCTCTTGTATGGCCGCTGCTTTGAGTGAGTGCATTATGCAATTTATGACTATTAGTTCGCCCTAACCATAACATGATCAACTTTGTCAAAAGTTTCAAATTTCCAGGAAGTCTCCCAAAGGACAAACTCTATAAATATAAATTTATTCCAAGAGATGTGTAACCTTTATTTGCATGCGATGAACACAAACAAGTTCACAAAAAACAGATCTGTGAAAAAATGTTTGGAGCATCAAAGAACTAATTTTTGTATAATTATTAAACAAATCTGTTTTTACTAAACTCTCATATTTTGATTGGATGAATTGTATCACAAAAAAAGTTCTTTTAAGTCAGATTTATATAATAATACATCGTCCCAAGTTTCTGATTCGGATCAAATAGTGTGATAAGGACTAGAGTAGAATAGATTGTAGATTCTAGTTGGTCGTGGAGGACTAATAAATTGAATGCTCTCTCAAATATTTTTTATTCGAGGGAAAGAGAAAGTTTTGATAGAGGAAAGTGTTTGTGAAAGCAACCAGAAAATTGTTCCGCACAAAAGAATTCCAATGTCCCCACATGTCTGTCACATATCCTAAACGAGGAAGCACACACAAACACAAAACTCCATGAATAGAATATAAGGGCTTGGGAAGAATACAAAGGTTTCCCATCAAAAGATGCGAAAAAAGAATTGACTTGACTTGGGTTAGCTTTCCTAGGAAAACACAACGAAAGAAAATACAGAGAAGGCGTTGGGAGATTTTTATTTGTTTTTACTTTGATTCAAATCCAAGATATGGTCATGAATATGAACGTATTGTTTGGAATATTAGGATTAGGAGTATGAAGACATTTTCTTAGATTCCAACTAGATTTCTATTCTTAAGAAATTTCATCTTGCTAACTAGAAAGTCTAGATCCTTTATAATTACGGTCCTTAAAGTTTTCTACATACAACCGAAACACTAATGAGATTCTCCTTTGTATGCTGAAACATAAGTCCAGAATAATTTCGTGGAATTCAAACTCAACTAACTTTCTCCCATATTTTCTCTTGTGTGCCATAACGAGAATTTCATTAGCCCCATCCAGGGTGCATAATCTTCAGCTCCATCCCATTATTTTCTAAGCCACACAAAATATTTATAGAATTGGAATTTTTTTCGTAATTTCCTTGAAGTGGAATGATGTTTGATATTTGTTCACAAATGCAAATACCATGTTAGGTTAGGAGAAAGAGCGTAGGAGATGGAAAACACAAATGGAGATTGAGTACAAAGGTAAAGGGCACAGAATCCTTGAGACTGTTTCCTTTATGACGTGACATGGACTTTGAGCTCTGAGACGTTGTTGTAAATGTATTTTTGATGATTTGAAAGGAAGAAGAGCAAGTAAACGGGAATTGAGTCGTTTGGGGGAAACATAATGTTAGCGGAAATACCAAAACCATTGCTTATATGAACAACAGACAATTTTGTAGTCGTCGTTTACTCTGAACAAACTCTTCTGGAGGGCATGGAGTGAGGAAGAAAGACAGGGCCATAGAATCCAACGTTCGATTTTTATATCTTTTTTATTTTGGGGATAAGTCAGTCAGGAGGGGAAAGGCTACCGCTATGAAGAAAAAGGTTCAACTCGGCTACCATCACCATTATTCGACACATTGACTACATTTTTTGGTCTACTCCTCAACTTTTATACTCTTGCCTTTGCCCCGGCCGTGCCCGGTAAACTAAACCAAGGCGGGTAACATTTGAGCCTTTCATAGAATGACTGCCAGGAAAAGTGACCTATACTTATTTCCCTTATACCGTTTTTCCACCAGCTTTCCAATAATTCTCTGAGAAACACGCACATGGCGAGCACTGACTTCCCCACATAATATGCACGTGGAGTGGAGTCAGTCACTAGGACAAGCCATATCATCTACGCTTATGCGTAGCCTGTCTATATCCCTCAAAGTTCAAATTTACAGACAGAAAATCATTTTCTACAAGAATAATTTTGTCTTTTGACACGTGGACAAGCATTATCATTAGAGTCCGCTCGAAAGCATCTGATTCACCGAAAGATTTATAATTCCGAATTGTACAATAATTTTTACTTTAGTAGTTTAAATGTTAACGATGAGCCTTCAGGAAATATAAGCGGAAGCTAGGCAAGTCAGCTGATATGTCTATCGAGAGAATAAAAAACAAAGGAGCTTCCCGTGTCGGCCGATTGGTTATGCTAATTCAGTACAAGGCTGACTACGCATTCGATACAATCCTATTCCGATAAAAAATCTCTTAGAAATCGTTTCGTTTAGAATAGGAAATGTTTGAAAGAATAAATACTCCCTCAACTCTAATGTTGAGATGGGTTTAGTTGTGTTTTGAGATTGGAGTCGAGGGAAATCTCGATATTTCTCTCTCACTCTTGTCGTGTATCAGGACTTTTGGATTACCTGCCATTATGTAAAGCTATTCAACTTTGAAGCTTTTAGAGCTTGGGCTTTGGTTTTGACGCTCAACACTAGTGCAACAAGGTTTTGGACTAGAGAAATGTCAAAAGTCGAACTCCACCTTATGGATTTCACCATTACAGCTCTCTCCGCTACGTTCTTGTTTCCTTTGCCTGAGAAAGAGTTTGAAAGCCGTGAAATTGCATCGTAACCGGTGACTCACACACCCGTTAATGAGCAATCTCGTAGAAAGTAAGTCTTGGCTGAAAATGAGGCTAAGGTATAAACAACTCATCCTTCCTTCAAATTTACCTTTCCTTCTTAAATGTTACTCCTACTAAATATTCGTCCAACATAAGCTTAATTCTCTTAATCCCTAATGTATTCCTCCAAGCCAGCCTAGGGCATTACTCTTAATTGCATTCTACGCTGCGAAATTCAAGGAATAGGAATCCGCGTGTCCAGAACTCCATCAAAGTAGCGTAAGTGACAAGCTTGTCGATATC
>WJEZ01002794.1:0-12404 GCA_009869925.1 Thalassaphorura encarpata | reverse complement strand
AAAAAAAGTGAAGGTAATTTAGTATGAAAAATTTTATTCGTACATTATTTTAAGGTTTCAGCATTACTAATTGATATTTCAGATGGAATTCCGTACAATTTTTTGCATCTTCTTTTGTTTGGCACTTGCCACTGGAATACCTATGAGAGATACTCGCTGGGCTAATGTCGGTCCACTTCTGTCAGGACTTGGGACATTTGGAGGATTATTCAAACCATCTGGTGGTGGAGGCTCGACTACTAATCAAGGTGGGGCTGGTGGTTGGTCTCGTTCCAATGGACAAGGATTTGGACAAGGTGGTCAATCCTTTGCTCAGGGTGGATCAAGTAATGTCGTGTTTAACCAAGGGCGTTGATTTCTTTTTTATTAAATTCCAGCAACTCAATGTTTAACAAATTCGTGAAACTTTTCTTACTTGAAACTAGGACCCATACCTATAAATTTCTTATAAATTAGATGAATTGGATTAAATTCCACATGATTCATGTATTAAATTTATAATTGTAAGAAATAGTAAAAAATAAATTTTAGATGCATAGTGTGTGTGTGCAAAAAACATACTACAATTTCATCTTGGCAGTTTTTTTTTGTATGTAAAAACAATGAAAATTATACTAGGACGTGTGTAGTCCCGTCACGGGAAAACACAAAAAGAGCGAGCACGTGAGACCATATATCCACCCCGTTTACCCCGTTGAACTTATTTTTCGAAATTCGTCACGGCCGTTTCCGTCTGCTTCCACACGTACAATTTGAACTTAATTTTATTTTTTGCACTTATAAACTTATTCTAGTGTTAGAAAAGCCTTACGCTGTAAATAAGAAAAACTGTATTTCAAAATAGAGATACGGTGACGAGTGGCAAATTATCAGCGTTTAAACCATGACAAAATTCACAATACTGAAAGTATACTATGTTGGATCAGGCGTCATTACGCAGTTGCAACATTTTGAAAATCTCGGAAAGCATTGTCCTACCATTCAGATTCAGTATAAACCTAGTTTGGGATTGCAATCGTATGATCTACGTTTGAATGCTTCAAAATGTTTGCAAAAATTCAATTTTAGAAATTAAAATTAAAATTGAAATTAACCATAGTAGGATACGACTTTGAATATATGAAACTTAGATTGAAATACTTCGAATCTTATAATCCCAAATTACACACAATCCAATACAATTGGAATACAATTGAATTAAAAAGCTTACGAGTTTTATGATACAACTCAAAATTTTGGGAAACGATTCGAATTGCATAAGAAAGGACCATGTCGCAGCAAAATGCTTCCTTCCGATTTTGGCACCCCCAGCAACCAATCCAAACAAACTTTCGGACGGACGGAAACAAAAGCAATTCCCGTCAACTAAAAAGGTCTCACTTCGCTTCGAAAGCTATCGATTTAGGACGGCACGGCAATTTACTCATGCAAAAAATTCACAATTACTACAACAATCCTTTTAGTAGAGCAAAACACTTGAGCGAGAACCCTAATTTAGCATTAATATTCCAATTCAAATTCTAAACCAATCCTTGGATACTGGAATATTCATGGTGTAAGTGAACTGAATTATTGATAAATTAATTGACAATAATTCCTATTCGATTTTTGTCACATTTTCTAGCCTTTCCGAGCATTATTGGCCTAGTTGGGAATCAACTACACGAATAAAATTTACAAATACGATGGTGCACCCTCAAATTTATTTTTCGGAGGAATGGAAAAATGACAAACCTAATCTCGGATTTGATTTTCCAAACGTGAATAGTTTTCTAATTTTATGAACCTAATATTTTGTACATATATTAAATTATAAAATGCCGTAGCTTCCCTACTGGATTGATGGAGATGTGAAACTAACTGAAGCTTCAGCAATCATTTGTCATATCGCAAGATAAAATGATTTATCTTTGGTTCCAGTCGATAAACAAAAGGAATTGGATGTTTTGGACAGTGTCATGGCTGATTTGCGTACTGACTACGGATATTTGTGCTACATGTATTCGGTATGACGCAATTGCTTTAAAAATAACCTATGTACTATATGTGTACTAATTTTCTAGCATACTAGGAAGAATTGGCTACAACTCTAGAGCCACAAATTCAACTCAAGCTATCAAACTTGTCCAACTTCTTTGGAAATAAAAAATGGTTGTTGGGAGATCAAGTAATTTTTTGAGTTTATATTGTTTTTCGTCTGGGCATAATGGAGCATGTTTTGTATTTCTACAGCTAACTTATTTGGACTTCATATTCTACGAAATGCTCTAGACGGAAATGCTGCATACAATGCAAAATCTTTTGAGCTACAAAAAACAATTTGAAGCTATACCAGCCATTGCCAAATTTTTGAATTCTCCTGACTACGTCAAAGGACCATGTATGGGAGCTGCTGTAAAATTGAGACTTTAGCAGAATGTTACATAGAATTCTTTCGTTTACTAAAAATTCAATCACATATACAAATTAATTTAGAAATTAGCGAGCGAAAATTCAAACAATTCCTCGTCTCGCCCATTTAATTATCGTGTAAACATGTCATGCACACTAAAATATCAAATCAGAAGTATAAACGAAATGAAATTTTAATTAGTCATGAAAGAAAATTTACTGTTCATTTAATATATTGCTCTTTATTTTCCACTTTGCAAATTATTACTTAATTAAACAAAGTGCCCAAGGCCAAACAAAGTCCAGTGCCGATTTGTATTCAAAACTTTTTGGAAATCACCCATACGTCCGTCTACCTTAAGAGAAACGAATGGGTAACTTCTGAAAAGCCGGAACCAAACTCAGTTTACCTGTTGAGAAGCCCTTAGGCACTACCTACTTAAGTTATAACAATAAATATTATTACTAAAACAACTATTAAAATTTAAATTCGGTTTTGTAAGATCGAAGATTTAAGAAGATCTTTTCCCTCGAAATGGGTGGGCTTTGGCAACACCTAGTGCCTTGCTAATTTCTTCGTAATCAGCGGGTGAATACTGTCCGCCTTCCACAATTCGTCTATCTCTCACAGGATAAATTTTGGTTTCTTTTGTCTTCAGCTTATTTAAGTCAACTTCACTGAGATTCTCAGCAAATGTGGCAAACGTCTCCATTTTTAGATTTCTTGCATGAGCAAAGTTTGTACATGTCTAGTCCTCGCCCAAGACCAATGTGAACGCCATTATTGAGTCTACAAGTATTTCAGCTTGTACTTATAAAATCAAATTGACCAGTAACTAAATGTTAAACTTTTACGTTAGCGATCTATCATGAAGTCCACTTTGTTGTCTGTTCCGTTTTTGATGACCGAATGAAACACGGAATTTGACGAGTCGTTCGCGAGGGAAGACTTCAGCAAATATATTTCTATAAGTTGCCATATTATTGCAACGTCGAAACTCCGTCACAAAGTCAATGTGCTTAATATTCAAGCACTTATTTGAGATTGTTTGTAGAAAACATTTAAAAAAGTGCAACTAAAAGTGACGAAAAAACGCAACATGATTACTAATTTACTTCAACCAATTTTATTGAATTACTTGAACAGTTGTCCGGACGTGGGGATCCACGAGGCAAACATGGGTCACTGTGTCAGTCAAATATTCGTCAAGGATCTTTTCATACCCCAAATCTTCCTTCCCTTCTGGTATTAGCAAGACACAACTTTCTCCTTCTATTAATCGATTCATGTTCTTTTCTTGTCTTGTTGTTAAACTAATCTTTCATAACTCACAGGTTCGCACGGTCTTGATGGTGATGGCGAACTGCGGCAGTATTTTTCATAGACAAAACGTCTATGGTAATCCTAATCCTGTTATCATGCGAGTTTTGATGACTAACAGTCTCATGATCACGGTTCGTTGACTGTTTGCTCATTTCAAAGACCTTCTGGAATATTCCATAAAGGTGATATACAAAGATACTACGCATTGGCAGGCAAATTTTTGTACGAATACAAAATGTTATCACAGAGATAAGCATAACAAATGCGCACGTAGATTAATTACACATTTTCGTATGATCCTGTGCATACTTTTATCATAACCAATTTTAACGTGGACCGTTAAAATTGCTTATGATGAGTTCTACTGCCCAAGATTCAGACAATTCTGTCAATCGATTAAGTAATCGATTGACAGAATTGGCTGGAATTAACTTTAAGGAAAACATAATTAGTGTCCACTACCAAGAACCAGACTTTCGCTCATTTGAATCGGTAAGATATTAAAATAATTAATAATAATGTTATACAAATCATAAATTCATTTCGTTTGAAATTTGAATTTTTCCAGGTTCACGCATGCATTACTCTGCTGCATAACTTGAAACAAATTTTACCAAACCTCGAGCATCTAACTATGGAAATCAACTTCAATTGTGAGAGCAAACGTGCAATAGCATATGCTGAAAAAATGTTGGTTAAAATTCAAAGGGAATTCCAAGACATCAATTTTGCATTTACGTTTGAAGAAGAAATAGCCAATAGAATAATCACGTAAGAATGAATTAATACTATATCGCTAACTTAAAATGTATGTATACTATATCCAAACATTTTCCTTGTTCCATCTTTTCAGAGTCGAGGCTTTGGAGTCCATACCAAGTTCTGGCGCAAGAGTCTTAACGAACTACGTGAAGAAACCCTATCAACTTTTCATGGTTTCATCAGAGGACAAATGTTTGACTGAGATGGACTTTCAATTTGCAAAAGTTGTGAACAGTAGTGGTAACGTAAATATAAATGTTCAAACCTAACGGTCTTAAGAAAATCAGATTATTGCTGATTGAAACTGGTTGTACAGTTCAAAAAATGAACGGAATAACATGCACAGAAACTGGCCGATTGGTTATGACTGTGATGGGAATTCGAATCTTATGGCATAAGCTACTCGAAGTCGGACGAAAAAATAGCCAGCGTAGCCAAATTACTCATAAACCTATGAGTAATTTGACTACGCTGGCTAGTTACTACTACTCTGTTAGTTATAAAATTCGAATTTCCATCAGAATTTTAACCAACCGTATAGTAAGTCTACATGCCCGACATTGCAAAGTCGGTTAGACACTAACAGAAGTAACAATATGACATTCAACTAGAGCTGAAACTCTAATATTTACATTCCAGTATCATTGAGTTGCAAATGAGCTTTAGCTTTAGGTTTAAGTGTTAACGTAAACCCAACTCCTAACTAAAATTGTCTATTAGTTTGGTTGTAAAACTGATATTGTATACAAACACGTGTAAAAGATTTCAGAAACAAAACTTGAGCAATTTTTGTCTTTTTCTATATGTTTTTCTATCTTTCAACATTAAAACATAACTTTCTCGACGGCCATAGTACAAACATTATGTCCAAAACGGTATGAACTCTAATTAAACTTTGTATTTTAAACTCAAATTTTTGAATTATAAATCAATCAAAAGTAAATAAAAGTGGACCCACAATTCAAGTAAATTTTTTTCATTTATAATTCGTGATGCGTATGTGATTTATTTAAATTATTGGGGTATTGTAATTTTATGAATTATAAATCAATCAAAAGTAAATAAAAGTGGACCCACAATTCAAGTAAATTTTTTTCATTTATAATTCGTGATGCGTATGTGATTTATTTAAATTATTGGGGTATTGTAATAAGTAAGTGGAATGCTACAGATAATTTTGTATTGCATATTGCATTATTATTTAATTAACTCTACCAAGCTAAGCTCATGTCATACTACTACCAATTATTTGATAGGATTTTTTTAATGTCTACCCGTAAATATAATTCTGTGAGGAATTGGAGTGAGGACTAGACCACGTTGACCTTCAAGCGTATGTTTTGGCTCATCTGTTGGGAAAGTCACTTTGAGTTGTTGAATTATGTTGGTCAGGAACAAAAAGAATTCGTCCTTGGCAGTAGTTTCACCCAAACACTAGATAAATATATTTTCAAATAATTTATACGTTAATTTGAATAGATTCTTTCATACCTGTCGTTTTCCAACTGAAAATGCAAGAACGTTTGGATGCCTAGTAAATATCTTCCCATCTTCTGATAGAAATCTCTCTGGTCTAAAATCTTGTGGATCACCCCAAGTTGCTTTTGAGAAATGACAAGCAAATAAATTTGCAAATATCATCGTATTCTTTGGAATTCTGAATCCTTTGAAATCAACATCCTCCGTCGTGGCATGTGGGACACCAATAGGGGCCAATGAAGCCATTCGATGCACCTCGAGCATTACGGCTTCAGTATAAGGCATTTTGACACGATCGTCTAGTGCAACGGCACGACTTCCTCCAGCTTGAGTTTGAATTTCCTGAAAAAGTTTTTCTTGGACTTGTGGGCGAGAAGCAAGGAGGAATAAGGCCCAAGATAAAGTTGTAGATGTCGTATCTGATCCAGCTCCAAATAAATCGTATAGGGTGTAAGCCAAATCAATGTCTGAAAAATATAATCGTAGACTTAAATAACATGAAATTATGTGTGCGGGTGCGCGTACCATCTGCCTCGGACTTTGCTTGTGACCCTGTTTTATTGAATCGATCTTCCAAGAATACATCAATGAAATCCCGTGGACTTCCAACTTGAATCGTTTCTCTATGCTCTTCTATGGCCTTGAGCAAAAATCCCAACAATTTCTTCTGTCCTGGTTTACTTGAGTCAGGCAAATAAAATGGCAACATGTTCCGGAATTTCACAACGATTGGAAACATAAAATTGAAAATCTTGAGTCCATCAAAAGAAGTCCTGAAATTTCTGTAATACAAAAATATCACTAAATTATTATTATATATAATTTTAAAATTTAAGCAAAAAAAACATTACTCTGAAACAAAATTGATAAGCTCTGCCAATCTCGCATCATCCAAATTGTAGCGTTGCCCTGCTACCAATGCCCAAATTACATTTAGAACACTAGCATTGAAGAGTTCATTATTTTCAATCGGTTTTCCTAAGTTTGGTCTGAATTTTTTCTCAATTAATTCTTGTACTTCTTCTTGAATGGAAGATTCCTGAGAAAAACCAGTAATATTTTTAGAACTTCAACTTTTTTTAAAATAATTTATTTTAGTTACAATCGAACGTTTCCCGAATCCAAATTCCCTTAGCGTTTTTAATGAAAAACGTCTTAATTCTTGCCACGCCGGACCTTGACTCATTACAACACCTGTAAATTGATAATTAGTTTAAAAAAGGCATAATAATTTAGTTAATTTTAGTTGAACCTTTTGTTTTGGGTGAAATGTTTTCCTCCAAGAATGGATTGTATCCAAATCGACCAGAAAATTCAGCTCTATTATAAGCTTCACGAATATCGTCTGCATTGTTTATGATTACAGCCCTATTTTGTGTAAAATAAATGACCATTTAATCAATTAGTAAACAAAAGTAATTTTTTAAGTTTTTAATTACAAATATCCTCCATTTCGAAGTCCAATGATCGGACCATAAGTCGATTCCATTTTGACACCATATTTATAAATTTCTGCACCGACTTGTAATGCATTTCCAAATAGTGGAATTCCGGTAGGTCCTAATTAAATTAAACCTAGCTAAATTGAGTGAATATATATAATTTGTATCTAATTAACTTACCTGGTGGATAATTTGGTGGTCTTTCCTTTGTTTTCAGCAAATAATATAAAAATAGGGCAATTAAAATAGTAAAAATGAAGAGAGTAAATGAATCCATTTCTGACTTGACCAGTGAGTGCAGTGTGTAATCCAAATCTAAACTAAACTAAATTTATAATAGTGAAATAGTGTCAAAGTCAAATCACGAGTGAAGTGAGGATAGCAAAATCATAGTCAAGTGTTGTGGTTAAAGCAAAAAATAGACATTGGATGACCATGAGCCAGCATAATTTTTTACGATAAGAGTTTTATGCACGTAACGTAATGTGTAGCAAGAGCAATGCAAGTTTACTTTATTATGCAACAAGTTCTCTTAATATATCTCATTATGTTTAAACCACATAGAACTGTAATCATTTATTTGTGTCCAACTATACCCACTTGATTTAGTTCGAATAATTTCATTTTATTTTGTAGGCTCATAAAATTATATTACAATGACAAAGCTATGAGATCTTTTTTGAAATAATCGACAAAGCAATCCAATTGATCTTGTGACTCATTTATCCCTTATTTCCAAATTTACTGATATTCAAATTCTCTTCTTGAGTATAACTGACTGCTCCAAGTCCTATTAAAAAAATAAATATATATGGCTTAAAATTATGAATAAAGTCAATAAAATCATTCGCTCATACCCATTTGCATTGATTGCATCCCCGACAAAATAAATTTTTCCTGATTAATCATCACGTTACTCGCCGAACGTACATCCCGAATCGGTATAAATGCGCCGAATGGTCCAGAATTAAAAATTTTATTAACTCTTAATAGACCACTAGGAATCAATGCGAATAATCTACTAAGTAGGTAAAAACACTTGTCAAACTTAGGGTCTGTCAGCCCTTCTCCCTTGTCACATATTTCGTGAAATTGAGTTTCATTTTCAATAAGTAAACGGTACAAGAGGCCAGTCCTGTAAAAAATAAAATTTTAAACCAAGAAAATTGATGAAATTATTGCCATACTTACGTATCATTGCATATTTTATCTGAATGTGTAGGAAGCGCGACAGGAGTGGCTATTCCTAATGACTTCGGAAGTTTTGTTTCATTTTTTAAGTGGGATTTGAGAAAATAATGTCTGAGGGAATTTCCAATAATTCCCAACATAGTGTCATGAAATTTACACTTGTACTTTTGTGCAATGTCCTTGATGTCTTTGAATTTAACACTGAGAAAAGATACCAAGCAATCTGGTTTTTTTGGTATACGTTTGATCGAGTCCGAAAAATTGTGGGAGTAATCTAGCCAACATGAGTGGACACATCAGTATGGCAAAAATCTATACGCAAAGTAAACGAGATTAAATTATGACCAAAAAATTATACTGTTTATTTACCATTTCCCGAGTTGATAGCCAATTTGCACTGTTTACTGAATTTTTTCGAATTATATTTTCTTGATAACATTCGAAAAATCTTGCCAAAATAATTCTTGTACTTGCTCCATCACCAAGCAGGTGAGCCATTTTAATTATGATCTTAGTTGTACCACTGCGTTCTTTGTACAAAATAATTTCTCACATTGGACTTTGCTCAGTAAATCTTTAGTGTATCCAATCCGATACAAAATTATCAAAATCTGTTCTTTGACACGTCTTTCCCAAATCCTTTGACTCATATCAATTTCACTATTGGCCGTGGGGTCACACCAATAGTATCAATCAATCAATCAAAAAATTTATTGTCCAATTCGGCCTTAACGCATAGAGACATACAGTGGTTCTTGAAATATTTAATTACAAATTTAAACTAAATTAACATTTTCCCACAAATTTGCCTCTTCAATGAATCGTAATACCCATTGCGAATTTTTGATTTTCCGTAATGAAATAAATTTGACAGACCACTTTTACTTAGATTACTGAAACATGTGTTATAGTTTTCTCTTTTTAATCTAAGACTAGTCTGCCAGAAATATCTATCCCGAGGTCCTTTGTAGTGCACACATTTAAACAGCAGATGTAACACATCTTCTTTTGTATATCCGCAGAGTGTGCATCGTTCGTCTATGCTGGAGTCATATATTTTCTTCATTGCGTTTAAACTAACTACTTTACCATTATAAGAAAGATGAGGAAGTCCAGATTTTAGTTGTAAGAATAATTGCTTTGAAGCCCAAATACAAACATAGTCAAGACATTTATCGTATAAAACATGGGTCTTCTTTGATGCGTACCACTTTAGTAGAGAGCTCTCCTGCTTGCATTTAATATCTGTGTGGAGGCTATCACTTTCAATCTCGTTTAAAGCACTATTCATCATCCTAGTGGCATATTTCATGTCAAAATCAGCTATCGTGTCCAAATCTAGTAAAAACTCAGTTTTCCACTTAGCTAACAATGACTTAACATTAGAGTACCAGTTATATTTTCCTTCCATTTCTTTTAGGCTGGCATAACAGTTATAGATGATAATAGTTTTAGGCTTACTTAGAATTCTTAACCAGAATTTTAGTGCAAGTTTGACCAAGAATAGTTCGTTTCTTTTAACACACAGTTCAAGTCTCAAAAACCATCCTGGTGTGTTTGTCGGGAGTTTGAAATTATTCCTGAGGAATATATTTTGGGAGACTTCCATATCGGAAGCAAAATTTAAGCCCTATATTGGGGTGCAGTATGTTAAAAGGGACCTTACCATAGACTGATACAATGTCTTATGTGCATGAAAGGTTTTTATTTTGCTCTTGTAAAATAGTAAACTCAAACTGCTCGTAGCTGCTAGAGCTTTGTTTTTAAAGTGAGTTCGAGCTTTTTTGAAATTTGGTGTTTCAGTGAACGGGACCCCTATGTATAAATTTGCCCGATCTATCTTTTCATTTTTCCAAAATATATTAAACTTATTATATTTATATTTTATATTATTTTATATATTTATATATATATATATATTTTATATATTTTATATTATATAAATTATCAACTTTAATATATTTAATATACGCACCAATAGTAATGAAACAAAAACTTTTGTGGATATTTTCTGAGCCTATCGTACTTGTAGGTTACGTCATTATTTTTTAAATTTAGAACAGTTTTTCTAAACGGTTCCTTCACAAAGTTAATGTTAATATCGCCTTGAATCTCAAGTACAAATCCATGAGTTAAAAATAATTTCTCTTTGCAGTTATCAAATAGAATATAATTGAGATCTATTCTACCCAATGGAATCCAATTTCGTTGAAAAATATAAACAATCACGTTCACTATTGCTTTCCATAATGCTAAAATGGAGAAAAATGGTAAAATAATTATGACGAATGGAAATATGATAATCCACAAAAATATTGAAAGTAATAATGATTTCCAATTTGGGCTTATTGTGGAAATCATAGTTGTGTTACTAAAATTGTTGATTGTGTTTTTTGACTGGCAGTTCCAGAGATTTACTAAAAGAGTCACTTCAATCATAGCAACTCCACCAATGAGCAAATAAAATATTAATATCAGAAAAAGTATTCCAAAATCAATTCCATCGTTTCCAAGTTCTTTTGTCAGATTGTACGAAATTTGGATGTAGTAATACTCTTTTGTTGACAGAGCAATTCCAACGTTAATTCTACCTAATCCATGTTCTAAATTTTCCTTGAGGGTTTAATTCATGAGATTTGAGGGGTAACGTGTAAAATATGAAATTAAGATCGTAAATGCTTCAAAGAACGCAATCTGATTTTGTGGAAATCATTTTGGTTGCATGGAAAATTAAAAACTAAAGACGAGAACGTGTGTGTGTCTGCTGTCGTCAAATTTTTGTTTCCTCGTTTGCAGCATATAATCCATAAAATATCAAACTAAATGTATATTTCGCAACAAATACGCAAATTTTGCGAATAAATAGCAGTAATAGAATTTGTTGAAATACATTAGCTAAGTTTTTGTTTCATACGTTTAATAAAAGCTTTCGTCGAAAGCTTTATATTATATATAACTTGAGTAAAAACATTTTTATCTCGTTCAATCGATTTATTGAAATTTTGCAAGTTGTTTTGGAATAGCATTAAAAAAGACAAAATATTTCTGTTTATATATTCTATTATATATAAACCTACAATATATATTATATATTATATATATATATATATATATAATATAGGTTAGGGTAAGGCAAAGGGGGGTCAAAAAGTCCCGACCAAAACTTTTTGTCTTAGAATGACCCAAAACGAACTTTGGTGAGGTCAAAGGTAGGGGTCAGAGGGCGAACCTTTTTCATGTTTTTAGAAGAGCAGTCGATACTGGTCCTGGAGGCGACCGAAATGTCGTTAAACTATAGTTTACCCTTTAGGCTGGTTCTAGACGCGACCGAAATGTCGTTAAACTATTGCAAGGTTTACCCTTTAGGCTGGTTCTAGACGCGACCGAAATGTCGTTAAACTATTGTAAGGTTTACCCTTTAGGCTGGTCCAAGAGGCGACCGAAATGTCGTTAAACTATAGTCAAGTCTACCCTTTAGGCAGGTCCTAGGGGCGACCGAAATGTCGTTAAACTAGAAATGGTAAGTGGGGATGGATTTCGTCACCATCCAAAATGACCGGGCTTTCTCGAGCCGCATGCACAAATAGATGTGTGAATGTGGTGGCCAAAATCTCCCAGCTTGACGGAGAGGAGTGCTAAGTCGCGTCTACTAGGTAGCGCGTAAATGCCGACAGACTGGAACGGCCATATATCGAGAAGGTGGACAGTCGCTGCTTAAAGATCACAGGGGGGCCGGGGCTTGATCTTTCACTTACCGGACTTATTATGTTTAGCTACAGCTAAATCTTTGAAACGGGCTCTGCAGTGTATATGGA
>WJEZ01002793.1:0-12413 GCA_009869925.1 Thalassaphorura encarpata | reverse complement strand
GTCTTCAAAATTTCAATTTATTCACACACGCAAATATATTAGAGATAGGTTGAAAATAAACGAGGTGACAATGACATTGAATTATTCTTTATCTTTTAAAAGTTCATGCAGTAAAATAAAATAATATAAAAGTTCATTATCCAAAATTTATTCCAAGTAACTATAATTCCTCAAACCAGTTGTCATATAGTCAAAACTCAACCAATTCTCCTTCCACTGTCTGCTGTTTCGAATGTCTAATCCCAAATTGTTAAATTATTTGCCATTGGGTAAGTATCACGCGTGCAGCTAAATTAATTAGGAGAAGATTACAAAAATGGGAAACCACTAATATCTAAATGTACCATAGCCTTTTTGAGTTAATAATAACTTTACTCTTACTGGTATATAAAACAATGGTGTGGTTTGACTCTAACTGTAACTGTGCCTTTGTTTAGAAAATTCGAACATCTATTAAATAATTCAGAGTTAACCCTCAGTGCATTTAGGGTTCAAACTTAAACACTCATACAATATTCACACATGAGACAAGGACAAATCGTAAATACCAATGACCAATGATGATTTAAAAAAAAGAACATAACAAACACGTCACCTTCTGTTGTTTATAAAAAATTAAAATTAATTAATCACGCTTATTTTACGTAGTACTTTCCAATTGAATCATGGAAAAGAGAGAACAAAATTATTTAGCGCAGTTATTTTCCCTTGGCCTATAATTTAAGTGATGATAAGTTACGACTTCCGAATCGGATCTAAATAATTCAATGGGAACCCGATCCGACCCTAGTCAGATTTGAAAAGCTGGAAGTCGACATGAACACGAAACCGATCCGAATCCAAAACTGAAACTCGTGGGTCAATTACAAGTCCGTGTCCCTGAGAAAGCTTAATTGAAGGACCTGCATAGGAATTCATAAGAAAGACGTTAGCACCAATTGTTCAAGTTCAGCAAGATGTATAAGGCATTTAGGTTTTTTTTACCATTTTTTTCAACATCATTCTCTCCACAAATGTCCTCAACTTTGATTTCGTTGACCCGAGTTTTCTCAGCTAAGATTGAATTTACTGAGGAGGTGTTATTGGCACTATGTTCGACATATACACCCAGGCGAATCAAAGTACTAACGATTGTATAGGGATCGGTGAATCCTTCCAAGCCCGTATCCATTATCAATTTCAAATTTTCCAAGGTTTTATCATCAGTGTTCTTCTCTGCATTATTTTCCTTATTATGTGTGAGCTTCAACGTGACATCGTCCAAAATGTTAAGAAATGGTTGACCTTCGGGACGACTTGATTTCATCAAGTCAAACACAGCTTGAGCAAAGAATGGCCATTCTTCCTTACGATTCTCTGTACCGCCTTGAATCTCTTTTCGGACTAACGAAGTTGTCCAAACAAAAGGTGGGAAGTCACGACAAATTGAGTGTTCGGTGACGGAGGTTCCGGTTATTGGTTTAATTTTCGTATAGGATACGACATAAAATGGATAACACTGTCTCCCATTAAAGATAACGTATTCATTAGCCTTTGAGGCCCCAGGCCTACCATGAATTGAGTCAAAAAATAAATCTCCATAACTTCTTTTCTGTTCTTCAGATTTTATGGGTTCTCGAACAAGTGCACTAGCCATCTTATGATTATGGTCAACACAAAGGCAATCACCAAGGAAGACTGCAAATACGAGAAGATTTCCAGCGTCGGCTGAATTATAAGAAATTGCTTTTTCTGGATCATCCGTGAAATATAATCCTTTCCCAAGTAAACCAATATGAGCTAAAATATTAACAAAAATATGTATAAAATTTCAATGCAGGATAAATTACATTAATTTGTTATTTTCTTACCCAATCTTTGATCCAACCCTTGACTTAAGATTATCTTCCAATTTTCCCTTTGAATAATGGAACAGTAATACAATATTTTCAGAATATGGAGCCATGGTTTTAATATCCCTCTTGATTCTTCCTCTCCTCCTTTCGACAACTTCTTTCAAGGTAAGACCATTTGCCAGCATCCAATCAAAGCCATCTGACTTTGAGCACATTTTTTCTTTTTGAATATTTTTAAAACTTGCCCAAAGTTCTGGATTGACAATCTGATCTATGGAAAGAATTTTTAACGTCGGTGCTTGTACGAGTTGTGATAATACTCTGTACTCCTCTGAAGAATCGTCAAGATGAACTTTCCAAAATGGAGATTTCTGTGTTTTTGTAACCTTAATTGTAGATTGAAACTTCAAGTCCAACGAGGATTCCCAATTAGGAGGAGTTGGACAATTTGGATTGTTTGGTGCTGGGTTCCGATTCAGGAACATTGTAGCACCTTCAGATAACTCGTCTGTATTGTTATGCGGTTTGGGCTTGGGTTTGATTGTAGCTGCTGCAGGAGTCGGTGTGATGGCCTGAGCTGTAGAAGCCATTGTGGAGGAAGTGCCTGGTGGAGTGGCAGTAGTTGTAGGTGTAGCAGTGCGGGGACTTCTACTTAACAGGGACAGAAATCGATTCATATCAAAATAGACTGAAGAAGCAAATTTTACAAAGTAAAGGAACAAATAGTCTGTAATTTCACATATACTTTTTGGATAATTGCTAAGACAGAAAATCACAGCACATGCTTAAAAACGAGACTTGAATGCAACTAATACGACTGCTAGAATTATTTTACTTTCTAAGGCTCAACCCAGATAATGAAAGTATTGTGGACTGGATGCATGTTATAACTTTCGAATCCATATGATAATAAAAATTGGAAAATTATTAACATTGTATTGCATTAAAAATTAAGTGCCTACCGAGTGACTCAAAATACCATAATATTTTACCATATTTATTCGCTTCCAATCCTGACGATGTTACACGTCAAACTTCACTCATGTAATTAGTTATAATTAAAAATAGATTTAACAACGTATTAAGAATTGGTTATAAAAATTTTACACCTTATGAAAAAAAAGTACATGTACAGTTCTCAAATACAGGTAGGACACACGACGATATTAGCGAAACGTCTCAACTAGTCTCTGCCATAGATTTGGCTGGATTCCAAGTTGCTTTAGGTCATCCAGAATACGGGAGATGAACGTAGGGTCAGGAAAACCATGTGCTGCGACACCACCCGTTACATTGGTTTTTTGATGAATATTCCAGACGACAGTGTCTTCAATCCCAGTTGTCAAACTCGTCCCAATAGAAAACAAGAGTCGACGATCCCAAGCTTTGTACAGAAGTTTCAAAACTGTAGCTCCTTCCTTGGTATTTGGTAAGTAAGTCCTGCGATTCAACTTATACTTTCCTTCTATGATATAATCAATACAAATAGTAGAGAATTCCTCATAGCCTTCGCAATGGACATCTTTTTTGATTTTGTGAGTCATTTTTCCAGTTGGACAAGTTCCGATTTGATTTCCTTCACATGATGAGCAAAGTGGACACTTTAGAAAGACATGTTCTTTCCCTGACATTGTTTTACGTTTAGTCTCTAATGCTGTATGACACGCGATGCAGAGTTTATGGTTGCATTTGAGAACCTTGAATACAGAAATTTAAACGTTTCAAGAAATTACTAGATATTTAAGCAAACTGTGGCAGTAGACATAGGCACATCCATACATCGTATGAACGAGTACTAAATTTTCTACTTTGTAGTCTTACCCTCCAGTTGATTTTTCCCAGAGGGGTATTCTTCACAGCAAATTAAACATTCTTCGCCCATAGCAGCAGAAAGTACAGCGACAGCACTATTGAAATTTATTTGTACCAATCTGAACCTCAAATTTCGAACCTGATGGCACAGCAATAGTAATTCTTGAAATACTTTGAAGAAGTTGAATTATACAGGATGCATGTACAGCAAAGTTAACACGAGTCAATTCCTTTTACTAAAAATTAGAAAGCTAGACTAGAAGACATTAAAATAAGATATGGTTTGCTGTGTTGACTCAGCAGAATAAGTACCACACGACATGGTTTGACTCATGACTGTATAATATACAGGCAATTGATTTTTTCTTTTCATTTTTAGGCATAAATAATATAACGCGGTTAAATATTTTTAGAATTTAAATTTACTCATGCTCAAGTAGACGAGATGATAATGACATTTATATATTCTTTATTTTTTAAATGCCCAGGCTACATGTGTAATATGCGGATATAAAATTCCATCATCCGAAACTTTTCCCATGATTTTCTTAACCCGATCCAACAATTCCTCTTGGTCAGTGGGGCCCAACGTTGCTGTAAAAGATTTGGAAGCTACCCGATTCAAGACATATTGCTTATCCACTGATTTTTCCCATTTGAAGTCTTTGGATTCTAATGCTGTAAAATTCTCTTGGGCAAAATCTTCTTGCCAAATCTTCATCCATTCTTTATTCCTGTGTTTTGGAATTCCATCATCATATTTATCGTACTCTGCTCGAATTTCTTTGACCCACTCAGCACCTTCTTCATTTCCCATGTTCCAAAACATGATGACAGGAGCCTTTGGCTTGAGGACTCGATGAAATTCTCTCAAGCTTGATTCAAATGCAAACCAATGGAAAGCATGGCCGATAAAAATTCCGTCCAAAGATTCACTTTCATATGGGATAGAATCAGCAGTACCATGCAAAACTTGTATTTCCTGGTACAGCCTTACTAAAAAGTTGACGCATTCCATCTCCTGGCTCGATTGCGACAAGTTTGTTCCCCGGGGGGATGAAATGAGGTCGCAAAGCCCTTGTTAATTGTCCAGTCCCAGCTCCCAAGTCAATTACGTTGAAATTTTTCCCTTGTTCTTGCCCCAGCAATGAAATCGCATGAGAAATTGCTAAGGATGGATAAGCAGGCCTTGCTTTTTCATACAAATTTGGATCAATTGACCCTTTTTGCCTTTCTTGGGCAGGTAAAAGAGAATAATCAAATTGTAATGATGCAAGTGGAGCGGAAGAACCCATTGCTGCGAATATTGTCCTTTGGAACTAAAATTTGAATAGAACGAGAGTTGAGCTTTAGGGCCAGGGCTTCATTTTAGCTTCGAATGATAAATTAGATTAATGAAGAGTTCAATTAAAGCCTAATTCAATTAACCGAATAGACCTTGTTTAGCGGGTACGATTTTTTTAACGTTTAGAAGTTCCGAGAATGGTAGAATGTAGTGCCATTTTCTTCTCATTGCATTACACGTATTGAAGGCGTAAGAATTTAGTTAACTTACTCTATAATTCCTCAAGCCATTTCTCATGTACTTTAAATTCAGCCAATACTACTTCCATTGTCTCCTGGTTTTAGAGTCTCTGACCACAAATTGTCTGTTTGTCATTTCTTAAGCTCCACGCGTGCAGTTAATTAATTAAAAGACGTTAAAAAGAGTGAGAAAATATCAAGTAGTACTCAATGTACCTTTGCCCCTTTACATTAATGGTCATTTTAATATATAGCACAGCACACTGTTGTGGTTTCATTTTGCACGGTGTAGCTAGCTGTGTCTGTGTTAAGAAAAGTTACCATCACTTTATTATGAGTTAAAATTTATACAGTCATACAATATTCACATACGAGATAAAGAAAAATCGTTAACACCAATGATCAATGATGCTTCACAAATGTTATTCATAACAAATTCGTCATCTTCTCTTATTTATGAAAAATTAATCATGCCTATTTTATTATAGTAATTCATACTTTCTCATTGAGTCATGAAAAAGAGAGAGCAAAATTATTTAGGGCAGCACGGGACGAGTCTATACCAGGCCAGGCCACGGTAGGGTCTAGTGCTTTTCAAATCTTTAATATTTTTTTTCAAGTAATTGCTCTCCCAACCACCAACAATGTTCCGGATAATTTTAGTCCTTATTTTTGCTCTCTTTGCCCATTTCAATTGCGAACTAAATAAAAATGACAATAGCAAGTTTTCCATTGAGTCATGAAAAAGAGAGAGCAAAATTATTTAGGACAGCAAGACAAGAGTCCACGCCAGCCCAGCACAGGCCACGGTAGGGCCTAGTGCTTTTCAAATCTTTAATATTTTTTTTCTCAAGAAATTGCTCTCCCAACCACCAACAATGTTCCGGATAATTTTAGTCCTTATTTTTGCTCTCTTTGCCCATTTCAATTGCGAACTAAATAAAAATGACAATAGCAAGTTTGTGTCTATGATTCCTGGACTTATTGTGAATATGCCCAAAAGTGGGCAACAAGGATTCAACTATGAAATTCCTCCACCAGTTGTATGTGCATCGGCTTCACCGCGTCTTCATATGAATTTGACAAAGGTAAATAAAAAGAAAGACTGTCCCAATGTAGTTTGTATTAATGAATTTAATATTTCTAGATGTACGGAAAATGGTATCCAATCCAAGCCTCTAAAATGGCTTATCAACTCTGGGTCACTTCATTATACGGAGAAGAAGAGCTGGCTGGGACGATTTGCCCAATTTGGAAATTTCTTCCTGGTTTGCCAAATCAATTTAATTCAATGAGAATTCAAATTTCTCATGGAGATAGAAAAATCACAATGAATGCTTTCATGTTTCCCCATGCTATCAAATCAGATCCTAGTGAATGGGTTACGAGTTGGCCAAATGGAGGTAATAATTTTGGAATAATTGCTTTATTAGTTAATTTAAAATGATATATTTGCGTTTTAATCAGAGGACACATTGACTTCAATTGTTGCGATCGGGGGAATGCGAGAAAATAGTGAACATTACGATTGGATGTTGACAATTGATTGTGACATTAGTGGAGTCATTTCATCAGATTGGGCAATTCTCTCTAGAACTCCTACAATGACACCTCAAACATTGGCAGCAATCGGAGCTCTTGTACATGGGAAAGAAGGACTTCAAACATTTGAGACGACTAGAACACAGGAGGCTTGCAGTCGTGGGCATGATGGAGCTGATGGCTTATAATTTATCGGCTATCATAATGCAAAATTATCATCCAAGTATACGTAATATTAGCTGCTGCTGAGCCATCCAATTTCAATCCTGCCAGATATTTCATCCAAAAAAATCAAATGCAATTTTGGTTCTACTCCAGTTGTGTAAATTTTGATTCTATTTCAGTATCAGTGGGCTTTATTCAATAAATATTGCCAGAAAATGTACAGATTCATTGAATATAATTTATTCTTTTACTTAATTTCTCTTAGACTTAGTAACGAGAGAACATCGCATGAGTTTTTGTATGTAAATTACACTAAAGCTAAAATCAATTCGATCTTCAATGCATTTAGCGTATTAGTCCACTGCATTGTACTACATTCAGGAATAAAAGTCTAATGGTTGGCTAGTATTAGCATGGCTTTTCATTATCGATTACTTAACTTCCTGGAGTGATTGCGGTTTTTTGAGTAAGGAATCAAACTAGGTCTATGTTCATAATGACAATTCCAAGGAGCAAAAATATTGAGCATTGTTTAATTGCATAATGTGAATGAAAGAAAATGTAATGATGGCATTTCTTAGCCTTACATCTTAATTGGGCTCAACTCAGAATAACTTCCGTATTTCGTTCATAATCATTTGATGTGTGACCTAACGTTAGGAACCTACTTGCGGTTTGAACTAATATCACACCGATTATTTTCATGAAATCAAATGTAATGCAGACAAATATTCTACTTTGCTCAACTCTCCTTTGTTCAAATTCACACTTGGCTTGGGCTCCAAGCTTCCACCTTGAAGTATTTTTATTTTGCATTTGAATTTTAAAATTCAAAATGCATCAATTTATCCTAGTTTCATTTTTTGTGACTCATTTAATTGCATTTGGCGGTGCAAGTTTTATAAATGGGATTGCTCATACTTTTAATGCAGCTGCCACGGCTGTTCATGATTTGACGACTTCAGAATTGGTCATGTCCACGGATGTTCGCAAAGTTGGATTTCTTCTCTATCCTTCAAAAGTGTAATGCATCTGCATTTATATTCAGGCTTAACCCATTAATTTTTTTAAAAATTACATTATATTACAGTGACCTCGAATTTTACCAATCCTTGGAATATGGAGATTCAAAACTGTTGAAAAAATCAAAGTACAACCCCAATTTACCTCTCATTGTGATTACTCATGGGTTTTTGGGAACGACTGATGAAAATCAATTTGTTCAAATCGTGAAAAAAGGTAAAATTACACATTGACATATTTTCCTTAAATTTTAATATTTTCGTTCTAAAATAGCATACCGTGACATGAACTACAACGTTAACATAATTCAAACTGATTGGAGTGCATTATCAACCGCAAATACGGCCACTGCGGCCGCATATGTAAGAAATTTGTTCCATAAGTTAAATTTTTACAAACTTTGCATGCCGGTTAATTCTTTTTCAGTACGGATCAGCCGTCAACAATGTTCCTAGAGTTGGAAAAAGATTGGCACAATTCCTCGTGTTTCTCAAGAAAAACAAAATGATCAAATCAGGAGCAGACGTGCACTTGATTGGCCACAGTTTAGGATCCCATGTTTCTGGAATGGCTGGAATGCATTATAGAGAAATGACTAAAGGAGATGTCATTTCCAGGATTTCTGGATTGGGTAAATAATTTACTTATTTTTAATTAGTTAATGAAATAATAATTTTTTTGCTATTAGACCCCGCTGGCCCTGAATTTGATGTGAAGGAGAAAGACGACAGACTTGACCCAACTGATGCATCGTTCGTGGATATTACTCATACAAACAGAGGATTTTTCGGATATGATGGTGATTTGGGTCATGTTGATTTTTACCCTAATGGTGGTGGTAGAACTGAGCCAGATTGTGGATTGGACCGTATGGATTGATTGTTTTTTTGTGTATAAATTGAATTTGACCTGATTTTTATATTTTTGTTTCTAGCAAGTGGAATTTGCAGTCACTCTGATGCGTATAAATATTGGGGTGAAGCATTGAGACGATCAATTTACGCTTGCAAATGTAATATTCGGGAAGAAANAGTGGAATTTGCAGTCACTCTGATGCGTATAAATATTGGGGTGAAGCATTGAGACGATCAATTTACGCTTGCAAATGTAATATTCGGGAAGAAAATCCAGATGATTGCATGAGTTTCTGCAAAGAGCCAATCATTTACGGAGAAAAATGCCCTTTTACGGCACGTGGTGAATACTACTTCAAATTGTTGGTTCCTAATTAGTCGGACACGAGCTGAACGAACGTTGATGGAATAAATCAAAAATTAATTGTTAAGTTCAAAAACTAATCCTGTACTTGATTTCACAAGAAAAAACAATAAGAACTTTTTGCTAAATCAATAGAACCAAATTTATTTATATCGAATTAACATTTAGTCCAAATCCAAAACTTCACACACATATGGGTCGATTAGTTTCAAAATAATATGACGAAGGAAAGAAAGACAAATTAGCCGAAAAGACTTCGGCTGCTGCATTAATTCTAATAGTAATTAAAGTAAAATAAATTAGTAATTAATACGGAAATGTCACAAAAAAGTTAATCAGAGAAATCAACTTGATTAATGGCTCAAAACTGAGGGTGCTCTACAAATCTCACTACAATTTCTTCTAACTTAATATAATTTCGTAGTCGTAAGCCAAAAAAAATAAAGTTCCCAGTTGGGGGCGCAGGCGCGAGACAGAATGCTGAAACTGATCCGTTGCCATTTGCATTTGAGTCATTCTGATCCAATAGCGTAGAAAAATCTGTTGAATTTTGACCAGTCTTTACCCTGCGCCTCCAATGAGTTCTTCTACGTGTTGAATCGTCTCATTGGCCTTTGAGATTTTCTCCAGGGCATCCTCAAGAGCATCTTGCTCAATTACATCTTCTTCATCCAAATCGGAAGAAAGCTAAAAATTAAAATGATACAGAAATATGCAATATAATAAAAAATCTGAACATTAATTAATTTAATGTTTAAAAACTAACCTCAACAGCAACTTTGATGTAATCTGCTGCCATTTCCACAATGTTATGGGCCTCATCAAGGCTCAGACTATTCTTTCTTGCTGGATTTTCAATCAATTCTTCATTGATTGCCTCGGACAACTGCGAAAATTAATATAAAAATGTAAATTAATGTTTTAACTCAAGGAAATCACACTTAAGCTTAGGATGAAAATTAGAGTGCAAAAATTTAGCATAATGTAACATAACGCACGACGGGTCCCGATCTATCGATTTTGGCTGGCTCTGTCCTTGGGTAATGTCAATGCCAATGCCTCATGTGTCGTGTAATGCAAGTGTTATAAGCTTCACACTTACCTCAGCAGATTTTTTGATGTATTCTTTGACACGTTCAATTTCATCCCGAATCAATGCTTCCTCATCTGTGGAAACAATGATTGCTGGGTTCTAGGGACACAGAAAATTAGCCTTAATCAATTACCCAGTAATTTTAATGATAAAAAATATAAATTTTCTTCCTTACATGATCAGCCGACATGTTGACTGTTGAAATTTGAGTTCACTTAATACTTCCTTATCTTGATGTTGCAAGAATAGGATCAAAGGACTTGAAAAATTGAGTTAAAATTCAAAATCCTGCAGTTATATTTTGTACACAAAACAAAAGTGGTTCAATGCAATGCAATGTTATGACTGACTCAACTGAGACAAACCGGGATTGCCTGCCTTTTCATATGTACATTTCCATCCGGCACTTTCGCTTTTGCGTTGTACTTTTAAACCCAAATACGCAAAAACTTTCCATGGAGGTTTCATACAGTGCAGTAGTACGTTGCAGTGCATTGCTTAAGCCTATGTTTAGTTTAGCCATGGCATTGGCATTGGCATTGGCCCACTACCCTATTTCTACTTCATATTCTTACTGCATGGAGTTTTAACATTGTGGGTGGTCAGGACACAGGCCTACTACTAGACCTTAGATAGAGGCTTTATGCCTAGGTATAGGTACAATATCTGGTTTGATTCGGTTTTAAAAATCTACGACGTAGATGACAAACTAGACAGGCAGACAGATGCTCAACTGTAAAATTAACGCGTAATTAGATGCCGATTGGTCCAAAACAGAATTAAAGGCAAAACGACAACGAAAATTCACAAATTGGTACGATTTAATCTATTTATTCACTCATGTTTTTTCATAACTGTAAAAATGTGAATGTAAAATATTCACAATACCATATTTTCATTTACCATTTACCATGTTTTCATATAAATATCCAAATACCACGCAATTGCGATGTGTGGTAGGTGTACAAATAAATAAATATTCAATACACATAGTATTGCGATTTGCGATAGTAGTGTAATGAAGAGCTAGTTGCTTATGGTTTGGCATGAGGAATTGATTTTCTGACGTAGTACTGCAAAGTTTCCTTGATTGGTTTTGAAATACTCTCATTACATGGGCTGCAATTTACACAACACACATGCATATAAGACATAAGAATTACTCAAGCCAACTGTGGATAATAACTTTATGCATTTTTGATTGAACATACTTTTGGGTATTTTTTTAGCATATTAGTTGAACTGCCATAGCGAAGGGCGTCTAATTTTGACATTTGGGTTCCAACTGAAAAATTTGTCATGACATCTTCTAATTTTCTTTCCTAAAATTCAAATTAAAAGTGGAGCTAGACCAAATGCAATTTATACAATGAAATGCTAATTCTATGCTAATGTGTATTGATTACGTTACGTACGTGTTGGGCTACAACCGGAGAAATCCCATGGACCAAATGATGATCACCACCTCCGAGCACAACGCGTGTGTTACGCCCAATTATTTTAAACATGTTTAAGTACAACTTCGTTAAATCAACGACAATATTGTTTGAAGTTAAGAAATCCTGAAATTAACTCTTTCAGTACTGTACGAGTATTCAATTGCGACTGATTGCGTATGAGAAAACTCGAGCGAAGTATATTGACACTACGTCTACGCGTTCTTATTTCTTGTTGCGTCGTAACAACTTGACTTCCTTTGCTATGGCAATGGCAAAGAAAAGATAAGAATGGAAAAGTAAAGAACGTAAAAGAATGTGCCACAAATTAAATAAGTTCTACACTTTTCACTCATCTTATGAGACAATGCTTATGTATATTTATTCTGGAAGAATAAATCCAAGTGTAATTCTTCATCATATAAGTCCATGTGAAAATACATTTATCCTATAAACAATACACATTATTTTCTACTTGCTCTGTTTAAAAGTTAGCATCAAATAAGTAGTTCCACTGATGAGGTTTTTAACCAAAGTTGCTTTGGCATATTTTTCCATGTAGTACACACTTCCGATTTTGCAACGAATGAGACTACAACTTCGGATTTCCCGTAAATACTCCTTTTTGACATTCATGCAAACTTGTGAATACGATCTGAGTGCTGTGGTTCTAAATTTTGATGAATAGGTAAACATTTGAGACATTGCATAAGTGGCTGGTATAATGATAATGTAGCAAGATGCCCCAGTAACGATCACAAATGC
>WJEZ01002792.1:0-12413 GCA_009869925.1 Thalassaphorura encarpata | reverse complement strand
AATCATTAGAGGGTCAAGGAGAGTTCAAGGGTGAAGATTCATCACAGAATGGTAGTGCTGGCGCCGGTGGCGGTGGTGACGAGAGTGTCAATACGGCCCCTTCTCTAGTCCCTGCGACTCTGGGCGGTGCGGCCAAGAAAGCTAAAGATGAAGACAAGTGAGTTTTTGCTAATCCTTAATTAATTTAATGTTCGAATATATTATCCCACTGCGACATACAAATTACAAATATTCTAACGCGAGCTGAGCTTTGAGCTAATTACATTATCATTGGCAATCCCGCCGTCAGAGAATTAATCAGTAGAGTTGAATACGCAAAAATTTACAAAGAATAGTTATAGTAGTACATTCTCGAAGACTTGTGTAATAATAATTGGCAACAAATGCAAAATATCACAAATCATGCAGAAATGTCATTTCATTATTTAGTGCAGTGTGCAATTTCGAAGTTAAATATTTGCGCAAACCCAGCCAGTTTTTGTACCAGCGAATGCTTAATGCGTTTCTTTACGAATGTTTTGGAAGAGCACGAAAATGATTTTTGGTGCTGTCGTTTGTCCGAAGAGTTGCGAATTCTTAGTGCGATTTTTGGGTATCAATCTCTCGCCTGATTCATATTGATTTGTCCATTGTAATTCATAACTTGGAATTCCGATCTTGACGATTTTGGTCTCCATCCCTGGGCATTGACTTTATATAATTTTGCATAATTCGAAATTCGAATCTGATCACTCATGAGAGTATGTATTGGGTTGGTTTGGTGGGGTTAGATTTTAGATGATTGAATTTGCATCGCACAGATATACTGCGCGTTTATAATTTTACTGGAAACTGGAATCTAGATTAGAATAGATTTTTCGGGCTGCATGTATATGGAAGTACTAAATTTTAAGACAACTGAAGAGATCGCGCCTCGTTAATGTGTTCGTAATATTGCATTATTTAAGCAGTGAGAATTCACTGGCTGCGAATCTGTGATGAGTTGTAAAATATTTTATTTGCAACAAATGAATCAAGTACTTAATTGATTTTGTAAGCTGAAAAAATTAGAATGGTTAGAATCTATCTTTACATATTTTTAGAGTATTGTGAATAATATTTTTCGACATAAAACACAAACTGTATTGCCTGATCTTGACATAGGCAGATTTTGACTTAACCGTAAATGATTTTTTTTTAAAATCTACTGAAGTTGTTTCATTACAAAAAAATTATGTTCGTTTTTTACTTGAAAATCTGTTCCGTTAAATGTGTTTTTTAAGTGTTGTTGAATTGAGTGTTTTAATTTACCCTTACTTTACCACTAAAGAGAAAAATTGAAGGTTCTGATCTGAAGGAAGAAAATTTGACAGAAGAAATCTCAGAAGTCAGTCGGTCAACTTGGTTGCTTGGACTTGGAGGATTGAGGATTGGATGAGCTGATTACATGCTTTGATTTAATTAAACCATTTCAGGTCCTCGTGGACGTCATTGTTGTGCGAATTGGGCAACGGAAGGACCCAAGGCCCAGTCTACTGCACATAGGGACTTTCTTCAATGGTTGCATTGCTTTTAGGTATTAATTTGCAAACATTTAGGTCAGGGTCAATTCTAGTTGGTTTTTTCCAGTTCCTGTCAAATCTGCTTTGTTATTTTTTCTGTTTGATTCAAAATGTGGAATTTCAGAATTCATTTCGATTCGAAACAATGAATGATCGTCTGATTCATTTCATTCCTTGTACCTTGCAAGAATGTCTTCTCATCTTCCGTTTTCGTTGGACTACTTTTATTAAGCATATTTTTCCTCATATACTTGATTTGTATTAATTAATAATCATAATTTGCTCGTAATAATAAAACAAGTGCCGTTGTGTTTTAAGCGCGGAACTTGCATATTACTCAATTCATCAAATTGTTGTTCGTTCGTTCGTACTTCACATTCACATTGATTTAGAGTAATCCATCTTAATAAAGTTGTGTCCTCCCTTCCCCCCGTTGTAATCACATCGCATTGCTACGACGCGAAATTAATTAACGTTATGACGAATGGTAATGACGCAAGGTAATTATAACGTTATTCTGGACGGTAATATAACGTTAATAGCGACAATCGCCACAGTAATGTAACGTTATAACGCACTTAAAGGTAACGCTATAACGGTAACGCTCTCGTATTAGAATGTAAATTATAGATTAGGTCGTGAGTAGCCCAAATTTCTAATTGACAATTTGATTCATATTTTTTATACTTTTCCTTGCAGGAGAAAACTCTTCGTTGGTGGATTGAGTTGGGACACGAAAGAAAGTAAGTTGACCTTTGACCCAGGAATAATCATAGGACCAAGTACTTAATTTCAATTTTTTAAACAGATGATTTAAAGGAATACTTTGCTAAATTTGGAGAAGTGGAAGGTCTGACATATAAAACAGATGCTTTCACTGGAAGACCGCGTGGTTTTGCATTCATTATATTCGCTGACATTGCAACTGTTGAAGCGGTAAATCCTCAATGACCTGGATAACTTCGTTTCAACTTCAATTCTACTGATTTGTTTAATAAATTCGTCTCAGGTCCTAGCCCATGGTGATCATGTCATCAATGGGAAGAAAGTTGATCCAAAAATGGCCAAAGCTCGCCCAGGAAAGGTTTTTGTTGGTGGTCTCACTCCAGAGATCACAAATGAACAAGTGAAAGAATATTTTGAACAGTACGGCAGTGTAATTGATATGGAGATTCCAGTAGACAAATCCACAAACCAAAGGAAGAGCTACTGCTTTGTCACTTTTGATGATGTTCACATAGCCCAAGAGCTCCTCAAGTCTCCTAAACAAATCATTTGTGGCAAAGAGGTCAGTTCAATTACCATTAATGATTTGAATAATGCCTAGCTCTAAACTTTGGCTTTTTATTCTTATTAGGTGGACGTAAAACAAGCACAACCTCAAGCAAGATTAGGTGGTGGAGGTTGGGATCAGAGTGGAGCCCCAAGGGGTCGTGGTGGTGGTCGAGGAGGAATGCGCGGTGGACGAGGGTCAGGTGGACGTGGTGGTGGCGTTTGGATGGGATATGGGGGTTATGGTGGAGCTCCTGGTAAGTCAAAGTCAAAATTCGTTCGATTTTATTACCCATTTATCAGTTTTGAGACAGTGATTGACTTTTTCCATATTTTCCAGATTACGGTGGAGGTTACGACTACTATGGCGGAGGTGGCGGCTATGGATACGATGGCTATGGAGGTAAATTCCAAAAAAGTTTCAAGTTTTTAAGTATTATGAGAATTTTTGAATTTTAAATGGATTTTTATTTCCTTTCAGGCTACGGCGGAGGTTACGAGGGATACGGTGGCGGCTATGATTATTCTGGTTCCATGAGAGGATCTCCACGCGGTAGAGGAGGTAAGGAAATTTAATTTTTGTACATTTCTCCTTAGAAAAACTGGTTTGGGAAGCAACGTGCTAATTTGATTTGTTTTATAGGTTTTATTGGCAAGGCAAGAGGAGCACCTCGAGGCGGAGTCCCAAGACATACTCCTTACTAGACTATCAAAAAAAATCCTCACTCATGAACGAAGTCTTCTAACTTAGCATTACGTTAACTCATTTTTCTGTACACATTTATTAAGAGTAAGATGTATGTAAAGGTTAAGATTTTAGAACTAGAGTGTAGACACCCGACAAAATGAGCAAATTATTTATGATAAGGCTTAAATAAGTTCAAGTTCAGTCAAGGGGTTCCGGCATTGCATATAAATTTGCATTATATTCCGATAAAACCTTTGCTTTTTATATTGAATCCAATCGGGTCAAATTTTCCTTTGTTCTTATTCATCTAATCATTTTTATCCGTAAAATTGAAATGGTAAGTAAAGTACTAGTAAATCGTTGTAAAGAATAAATAGTGGAACTTTTGTTCCATAATTGAAGTGTTGTGAATTTGAACACGTGCTGATTATTTGACTGTTTAATTCTAATCATACTTGGGCTGATTTAAGGAAATTCGCATTAAATGCAATTGATTTCAGTGCTAATTAATGAAATATTAGTTGCCAAATGCAGTTAACGAAACACTCGTATACAGAATAGCAAGTTATTAAAGAAAGCTCAGTGGAATTTTCTTTAATTTTCAAGGAAAAAAATCAGTTAAAATGTATGGAAATACTAGTTCAAGCTGCTTTTGCGGTTTTGGTTGATTTCTTTCCATTTGATCCTGACTTTCCAGATTTGGTCTTGGTCCCATTCGTCTTGCTAATTGGAACGGTAACGGTACTGTTTGGAGCTGCAGCCATGTGCTGAGCAACAAGTTTTCCAGTTTTCATAACTTTCTTTGCATTACCACTGACAGCTTTTACGCCTTGCCCTTTAGCCAAAGCTCCACCACTTTGCTTTACCCTCACCTTTTGTCCTCCTTGCGTACCGTCTCCAATAACATGTCTTGTGCCTGATGCACTACCTACTCCCCCTGAGACGGCAACTCGTTGACCTCCGTTTACTTTTCCTCCACCTTCATTGCCTTGTTTAACACCAACTTTACGCTTGACACCGCCGCCACTTGTCATTCCAGTGGATCCAGATTGCTTGATTCGTACTTTTTTCCCTCCTTTCGTCCCATCCCCAATTACATATCCTGTTCCTGTCCTACTAGCTCCTCCCCCTGAGGCAACGCCTCCTGAACCTTGTTTAACAACAACTCGCTGACTTCCTTTTCCTTTTCCTCCACCGGCTATCACTCCTCCACCTCCATTTGATTGTCGAACTCCAATTTTTTGCTTGACACCTCCGCCATTTGTCATTCCAGATTGCTTAATTCGTACTTTTTGTCCTCCTTTCGTTCCATCCCCAATTACGTAGCCTCCACCTGCTTTGCTTCCCCCTTTCAATGCTCCGCCTTTCTGAACTATGACCTTTTTTCCACCTTGACCGCCGCTCCCGCTTACGACTTTCCCTCCTCCTCCTGCTTTGACTTTTCCTCCTCCTCCTGCTTTGACTTTTCCTCCTCCTCCTGCTTTGACTTTTCCTCCTCCTCCTGCTTTGACTTTCCCTCCTCCTTTACCTGTTCCACACAAAAATGTACAAATTAACGTTTGTTTGATTCTCTCGAGGCATGATCATTTGAATATAGTAGTTTGAGAGTTGAAATTCTTTAACTTTTGTGTAAGGTAAAGATGAAAATTGCTTTATCTCGAAGTTTAGTTTAAGACTTAACTAGACTGCCACATTTAAGTTATGAAAAGAAACTGTGGAAATAGACTTAATTCCAAAATTTAGCTACCAGAAATGATACTAATATCGCATTATCGAGCCAAAAACGCCAAAAAGACGCCAAGGGACTTGATAAATTGCAATGTAATTACGAATTTATCGTAATGGTTCTCGTTTAAAGCGAGGAAATATAACGTTATGCTTATGGGGTTTCATTTGGGACTTCCAAATTTCATTGTAAACTCGAGTTTATCGCACTAACCGTGACAGTTAAAACGCGGTCCGACTGTATTACCAACTGATTATTTTCTAGTACTAAAAATTACAAATCAAGCTAAATATGTTACCTCCACTAGACGACCCTCCCCCGCTAACGCCTCCGCCAAGACCTAGGGGTTCCCATAAAAATTTTATTATGTAAAGATTCGTGAGTCTTCCAGAATGAGATTGGTCATGTAATCGACTGTTTTTCGACTACAAACAGACGAATTCTATGGTCAGGTTGTTTGAATAGTAATATCATTTTTAAATAAACTGGTGACATAATGCCGACAAAGAAACGTTATTTTCAAATGAGCGGAACAAGAATTATGAGTCTTGAACAGTGAAGTGAATGTTCAAATAGCTACTTCGGGTTTTAAAAGTTTGCCATGCAGCGTCAATAAGAACGAAGTTTTTTAATCTGAACAGCTTACGCTAAAAATTATTTTTCTTAGGTGACCAACAAGCACGGGCCACGGCATTCCATAATCCAAACAACGAAATTAGCCACTTCAACTAAGGTTAAAAAATTTCGGCCAAAAAGAACATCGGCCTCATTTATCTCAGAAACTAAGCAAGGTAGCGAAAAAATTTAAGAACATAAAAATGAGTTGTTCAGAAGTGAAAACATCCACGTTGAAAAACTGCAAATTTTCTCTTGGTTCTCCATTTATGGCGACTGTAGCCGGAAAAATCGGATTTTACCGTTTTAAAAGTTGAAACCGAAGTCTAATACATTCTCAGTTCGTCTCATCAAGATACGAGGTGAGTCTTTATTATTTTCATCGGGTGAGCGAGGACTTTATCCCATTCCCCAAAGAATTAATCTTTCTGAACTGGACATGTTTTAGACATTTTAGATTTCTAATCGAGTATCATGTCTGAAATCCAGTTAGGTCTTTTGAAAACTCCGGTCACTTTTGGAGCACTTCGACGCACTTGAGCTATTACCACTTCCGCTCGAGCGTTTGCGCCCTAAAACCTTCTCCATCCGGATATACTAGTAACGCACTAATAATTTGATACTAATCGAGAAAAGACACCATGGGAAAAAGTGCATCGTAACTAGAAATTTATCGTAGTGGCAAATATGGTTTAAAGCGAGGAAGTACAACGTTGCGCTTATGGGATTTCATTCAGGATTTTCAGATTTCATGGTAACTTCAAATGTATCGAATTAACCATGACCTTTAAAACGCAACTCGACTGTATAATTTTACGGGTGTAGTAGAAAACATTTAACCTCCTGAGCCTGCTCCACCTGATCCTGAACCACCTAGGCCCAATCCGCCACCTAGAAATTATCAGAAAAAAAATTATAATTTGTTCGAATTAACCTACGTATATTTATTTATCAAGTGTAGTAAAGAAACTTTTACCACCCGATCCAGATGAGATACCACCACCTGATGCATGCCCTCCACTTGATCCTGAACCACCTAGGTCCAATCCGCCACCAAGACCTTGTCAGGAAAAAATTGTAATTTGTTCGAATTAACCTACGTATATTTATTTATCAAGTGTAGTAAAGAAACTTTTACCACCCGATCCAGATGAACTACCACCACCTGATGCATGCCCTCCACCTGATGCATGCCCTCCACCTGATGTATGACCACCTGATGAATGCCCTCCACTTGATCCTGAACCACCTAGGCCCAATCCGCCACCAAGACCTTGTCAGGAAAAAAATTGTAATGTGTTCGAATTAACCATCGTATGTTTATTTATCAAGTGTAGTGAAATAAACTTTTACCACCCGATCCAGATGAGCTACCACCACCTGATGCATGCCCACCTGATGCATGCCCTCCACTTGATCCTGAACCGCCTAGGTCCAATCCGCCACCAAGACCTTGTAAGGAAAAAAATTGTAATTTCTTCGAATTAACCTACGTATATTTATTTATCAAGTGTAGTAAAGAAACTTTTACCACCCGATCCAGATGAGCTACCACCACCTGATGCATGCCCTCCACTTGATCCTGAACCACCTAGGTCCAATCCGCCACCAAGACCTTGTCAGGAAAAAATTGTAATTTCTTCGAATTAACCTACTTGTATTTATTTATCAAGTGTAGTAAAGAAACTTTTACCACCCGATCCAGATGAGCTACCACCACCTGATGCATGCCCTCCACCTGATGCATGCCCACCTGATGCATGCCCTCCACCTGATGCATGCCCTCCACTTGATCCTGAACCACCTAGGTCCAATCCGCCACTAAGACCTTGTCAGGAAAAAATTGTAATTTATTCGAATTAACCTACTTGTATTTGTTTATAAAGTGTAGTAAAGAAACTTTTACCACCCGATCCAGATGAACTACCACCACCTGATGTATGCCCACCTGATGTATGCCCACCTGATGTATGCCCACCTGATGTATGCCCACCTGATGCATGCCCTCCACCTGATGCATGCCCTCCACCTGATGCATGCCCACCTGATGCATGCCCTCCACTTGATCCTGAACCATCTAGGTCCAATCCCCCACCAAGACCTTGTCAGGAAAAAAATTGTAATTTCTTCGAATTAAAATTAATTATTTATCAAGTGTAATAAAGAAACTTTTACCACCCGATCCGGAAGAGCTATGCCCACCTCCACCTGAATGGCCGGAACCGCCTCCCAATCCTAAGCCCCCTTAATGTGCACACAAATATTAACAAATGATCAATTGAAAGAAATTTATTACAGATTAATTATGACCATCTAGTCTGCTAGTCTATAGTCTGACTATAAATTGTCAAATCCTAATTTTGAATTCTAATATTTTTCTTAGTACAGTATAGTGAAAAAAATGAACAACATTTAACTAGCTCATAATAAACATTTGACCATCGGAACGGTGAATATTATAAGTTATAATTTTTTACAAGCAATTGTTTTAACTTCAAGCAGATAGTCATTTGAACTTGAAGGACAAAGTATTACGCGTGGGTGTTATAGTACGGGGTGCCACATATATTGGTACACCGTACTTATCTCAGGATCCAGTGAAGCATGAAGCAGCGATGAACAGAAGCCATGGTTTATAGCTTGTTTGAAAGTTTAACCAAATGTGGAGTTTGGACAGATCACCTTTATAAAGTGGGCTTTTCAATCACGCACGACCCTTAAGTCATTTGTTCAGTTAAAAAAGGATCCAGAAGGTTTTTAAGTTATTCCACTTAAGAATGTCAGCTGTGGTTTAACTTATCCACAGCTCATTTCCGGGTAAAGAACTAAGCGCAATCATTTCAGGCTTCTTTCCAACAATAAATTTTATCTTTATCCTAGGAAGAAATCGTATTTTCTCTGTCTCATAAACGAGAAAATTAATTTACACAACGCCAACATCCACAGAAAACCCTCATAATCGGTATTTCTGTTATGTAGAGGAAAATGCAAAAAAAGTTAGAATTTTTAGATTTTATTGCGCGTACGAGTTCAACCTGGAAACACGTGACTGGGTTTTTCTGAAATTTGACTCCAAAACTCCACAGCTCATTTCCGGGTAAAGAACTAAGCGCAATCATTTCAGGCTTCTTTCCAACAATAAATTTTATCTTTATCCTAGGAAGAAATCGTATTTCCTCTGTCTCATAAACGAGAAAAGTAATTTTTAAGAAGGAAGATGCAACAGCACAACGCCAGCAACCACAGAAGACCCTCATAATCGATATTTCTGTTATGTAGAGGAAAATGCAAAAAAAGTAAGAATTTTTAGATTTTATTGCGCGTACGAGTTCAACCTGGAAACACGTGACTGGGTTTTTCTGAAATTTGACTCCAAAACGCCAAGTTTGGATTAAGCTTTCCAGCAGGCTATAAACCATGGTTCTAACTTCTCCAGTTCCTCAGATAGGTAGGGTGTACGAATTGGCACAGTTAAATCGCTGAAGTATCACCTCCGCCAGAAGCTGAGCCTGAGGCGTGACCATGCCCATGTCCATTTCCGTGACCACCACCATTCACCGAAACCTCACTGTCGAACCCCCCGGCACTAGCTCCTTACTCCGATCGCCTTTGTCTTTGGTTTCGCTTGTGCGTCTGTTCTGGATAACTTTTAGAAAACGTTAAATAAACATTTATATTACGTGCTATTACTATGCAATTTTCGTAGGCCAAATTTAAGAAAAATCAAAGTTTAATATTTCTAGAGGTTGTTTTGTCTCTTAGATCTGACTTGTTGTAATCGGTGTCTGTATTAAATCAAATGAGTTACCTGAGTACAAATCCCAAACGCAACTACAGCAAAATACAGAGCAGCTTTCATTTTGAAAGTTTTCTCTGAATTTAAATGGATTGTTAAAAATTGAATGTTGCTCGACTGATGCTAACGAGCTAATATTTTCATTCCAGGCCTAGAGTAAACTCAAGTTTACACGATTTTACACATGATGCACGAACTCTTCATTTTATTCTTTAATTTCAAATTGTAGATTCTAGATTATATCAGTTAATTTTAGTTTTGTAATTTCAAACTATTGTATTTATTGCATACAATCCAAATATATGGGTTCTGCATGCTTCAAAGTATTGAACTTCCTGAGAGTTCCTTTTATTTAATGACACGAGGCAAGACGTTGCATGTTGCCCTCAAAGGTCACACATGGTAAGCCAAAGATCAAATGAATAGAAAAATATTGTCCTTTTTTAATTTCAATTTTACATCCTGTCAAAATGAATTGGGTTCCGTGCAGAGGTAACATTTTCTTTGTTCCTTCACATTATTCGTAGTAGCAGACGAGCATGGCATTGGCATGGTCAGAGGTCGAGGTTAGATTTATACCCTTGGTCACGCGCGGCACAGGCTAAAAGTTAGAGAATAAACTGCAAATTCAATGCTTTGTCGTTTGTCTGAAAATGATTCTAAAATTCGGCTTTTCATAGAACTTGATTTTATTTACATATTAAAAGTACAAAAATACACGCAATTTCGTTAATATTTACATTTCCATTTTAAAATACGCTACGACTATGGACGGGCTTCTCTTACCCTAAAAAACCTATTTGTATTTATGGTTTTATGAAATAAATTAATTTCCAACCTTGTTGAAATAAAATTAAAAGTAAGAGTTTACAATGAAATATGCTACGAGATAAATTTTGTATTGAATCAATGCTAACCCCTGATATCTATCACGATTCCCCTGATTTCGCTCTGACGCTGTTATAGAATCAACAGATTGGCAAGTTTTTGGAGTTTCCATATCTGAACCCCCTTTCCTTGAGTATTTTGAGTTGAGACAAATGCGAATAATATTTTCTGGCACTGAGAATTCTGCGCTTCGAGTATCATACGTATAAAGTTGATTCCAAACTTCACTTTCACCCTCATCATAAGCTGAGATTTTAAAACCAGCAACATCTTCCTTGGAACGAACTCTCCATCTTAATTCTATTTCTTTTCCTTTTTGTTCCAAATGTCTAATTTCTAAATCATAATTTGTTTGAATCGTAGGAGCAAATGGATCCTCTGCAATATCACAGATCAAATCAGACTCTTCCAGAGAAATTAATTTTTTGATTGATGAAGGATTTACTCCACATTCAAAGTTTAAGTAATCATTGTAAAATTCTCTGGAGAAATTGGACAACTTTGGTCGAAATTCCCTAAAAAATCTTGTGAGTAGAATTAGGCGACAATCACACTTGAGGAGATTTTGAGTCAGAAGAATTCTTGAACCATTTTTCACTTTTGGAATAAATTCTGGATCGTAGTATTGAAATTTATTCCGAGTTAGGTCAATTAATTTAAGTGGGGCTTTGGAGAGAAGTTCTTCTGGGAATCTTTTTAATCCATTTCCGCTCAAATATAATTCAGTCAAGTTTGGGGCTGGGCCCAAGGCTTTTGGATCCACGATCCCAAGATTATTATCACTCAAATCAAGGACTTGAAGAGTTGACAAATTCCCAAGAATATTTTGTCGAATTTCAGTGATGCGATTATGACTCAGATTCAGTTTTCTTAATTTTCTCGTCCCAATCAAAATATCCTTTGTAATTAATTGCAAGTAATTATGGCTCAGGTCAATTTCTCCAAGTCGATAAGGAGTCCATTGCTTTGTTGGGAAATGTGAATGGAGAAATCCCACTGATTTGGTTGTGAGACAAGTCCAAAAACTCTAGAGACAAGTTATCTTCAAAAATGCAATGAGTTCCATTGTCAGTTCTCTCAAGGGAATTTCTTGACAAATTTAATCTTTGCATGGAAACTAGTCCAGCCAATGCTGCGGGGGGAACTTCTGTCAAATTATTTTGACTCAGGTCCAAGTACAACAGCTGCAAAAGACCTTCAAATGTTTTGTCTGCCATTTGAGAAATTTGATTTTCTTGGAGTCGGAGGTCCAAAACTACCGGAAGTCTTCCAAGGGCTCCCCTGGTTAAATTTTGAATTGAATTTTGACTCATGTCTACAACTTGAACGACTGACATATCCGCGAGGGCAGCTTTTGGAACCTAAATATCAAATTACATTAAATATTTCTGCATTTTAGGATAATTTGGTTCATTTTAAAAAACTTACCTCAGTAAGATTATTATTTCGTAGGTGAATTTCCTGCACACTTCGCAAATTTTCGAATGAACCACCTTCTAATTTTCCACCCAGATTATTTCCATTCAGATTCAAGTGAAGTAATGAATTCATAACTGGCCATGCTTTTTTCAGTGATTCGATTTGATTGTTGGACACATCCAATGATCCTAAACTTGGTCCAATCTGGAAAACTGACTTTAGCTGATTATGACTTGCACTCAAGGTTCTCAATGAAGGTAATTGTGTAAAAGATGAGGGCCCCACATCACTCAAATTATTATGATCAAATTTTAGATCCAAAAGTGTTGGAATAGTCCCAATTGATCCACCTCTGATTCTAGTCATGCTGTTGTAACTGTAAAATTTGAAAAATTAATATTTTATATTCAGACATAAAAAAGTAAAAAATATTTTCACTTACCTCATGTTAAGATATCTGAGACTGAA
>WJEZ01002791.1:0-12423 GCA_009869925.1 Thalassaphorura encarpata | reverse complement strand
ATCTTCTGGAGAATGCAGAATTTTGGAAGAATGGAACTAGGGTAAGGTGCCGCCGTGAATTTTCATCACGAATTAGAGCGAAATCATTTTCAAATGCAGGTGTTGCCAGAGAGTTAATAATTGAATTCCTGAAGACAAAGTTCATGGAGTAGACGTCTCTTCTCTCTGTCATGGATAACGAATTTGACCGCTCAAAAAAATCAAATCTATTCTTTCTAATACTTTTACAATATACAACTTTCTCTAAAACACTTGCTAAAACTCTGTCAATCGAATCGACTGAACTTTTACAAATATAACCCCACACTGGAAGACAGTAGTCCAAAACCCCTAGAATCATACTATCACAAAACATTTCCAATTGGGCCTTCGTGAAGAAGCGTTTCTGTCTTCTCAGCATATTTCGCCGGGATGTCATCTGTGTGGTCACGTGTTTCACTTGGGACTCCCAGTTCAATGTACAATCCATTTTTAATCCAAGATAGGTAAATGTAGTGACATGATCAATTGGCTCACCATCAATATTTAAATTCAAACTATCTTGTTTTAGTGTTCTTGGGTCCCGAAAGAGCATTGACTTGGTTTTTGCCAAACTAATTTTCATTCCATTCTCTCTAGTCCACTCTGATACTTCGTTCAGGGCATTTTGCAGTTTCAACTCAACATCCGCTCTTGATTTTCCTGAGGCAAATAGAACAACATCATCTGCGTACATAACACATTTAGCCTCTTTGATGTGCTGTGGCAATTTATTTATAAAAATGGAGAACAGGAGTGGTCCTAAAATACTGCCTTGTGGAACTCCTCTTGAAACTCCTCGTAGCTCAGAAAACACGTCTCTCATTTTGACATAGATTGACCTGTTTTTTAGCTAAGACGCAAACCATTTCAGCATATTGCCACTAACTCCAAGTATGGCTAATTCCATAAGGAGACTATCGTGGGGAACCATGTCAAATGCCTTGGAGAAATCCAGAAAGACAGCGCCGGTATACATGTGGTTTTCTCCAGCTTCATAAATGTGATTAGTGAGTTGAAGGGTCGCAGTCATCGTTGAAAAATCTCTTCGGAATCCGTGCTGGTGCAAATTTAGTTTGTCCTCATTTTCGACAAATGTACAGAGCCTATGGTACACCAGTTGTTCAAATATTTTTGAATTTGCTGAAGTAATAGAGATCGGCCTGTAATTACTTGATGAAGATCGACTTCCTTTCCCTTTATACACCGGACTTATTGAGGTTCGTTTCATCACATCAGGGAATGGGAATACTCCTGATTCCAAGGAGTTGTAAATAAATGTCAATATAGGAGCCAGTTGTTTCGCAAAGATTTTATACACTGCAGTTGGAATCTCATCAGGGCCTGCTGGCTTTGTTATGTCGACAGCCTCAAGAATTTTCTGGACTTCTTCATTTTGGAGCTAGATTTTGCTGAAAATAACTGATTCACGTTGATCATCAGCGTTAATTTGGTCCTGGGGTAGATTGTAGTCGGCTGGTGAGTAGTCCGGGGCAAATTCTTTACAAAAAACTTGAGCAATATCAAATGCTGAGTTTATTGGTGTATTCTCACTGTCAAGTTGGGGAATTGAGTAATTTCTCCTTTTTCTGCCAACTCCATCATTGAATATTTCCCATGCTGATTTTGATTGAAGATGAGATGTAGTATTTTCAATTTCACGTAGTATACCTTTCGCCTTTATTATGTTTTTTGGATTTGTTACTTGATTTCTAAGCCTGCGACACTGTGCCCAGTGATCAGTATTGCCGGAGTTAATGGCTTTTCTTTTGGCACTATTTCTTAATTTGAAGAGCTCACACAGCTCAATCGTTTGCCATTTGGGACGATTACTTTTCACGCGGATTGTTTGCAGTGGGGCGTAGATATTTAAAAGGTAGGTGATCGTATAATTGAAAAAGTTCATTTGTGAGTTCACATCATTCGAGTATTCAAATACCCACCAGGGGGCACTGATAAGTTTGTCTGCAAATATTTTCTGATCAATTTTGGCAATTCTTCTTGTTTTAATTATTTTCGCACCGGATTTTATGAATGCCTTCATAAGATCGTGATCCGAGAATCCGCAAGTTAGAACACCGTTTTTCTTATTCTTATCCGGTTCATTAGTAAAAATTAAGTCAATCGTTGATTCACTGGTTTCAGTTTTTCTTGTCGGGTTACGAATCAATTGTTGAAAATTGGAGTGCTCAACGAGATGACGAAGTTTCCTTGTCACGGGGTCATACGAGTTCCAATTTATATTAAAATCCCCGATTATGTAGGTTTCTGTGTGTGCATGTGCATCTAGTAGGGCTTCAAACGTTTCTAAAAATTGTGTAGAATTACGAGGTCTCTCAGGTCTGTAGACAGATATAATAGTCATAGGTTTTAAAAACTGTTTTTTAATTGTCAACTTAATGGATTCAATTGGATCTTTGAATTTACTTTTATGAATGTCCACACTGTACTCCTCCTTGACAAATACACACAGCCCTCCTCCTCTGTGCTTAGCTGAGATGCTTAGTCTGTCTTTGCGGATTAAGTTATAACCCGGGATGCTCAGTTCTGGATCTTGAATCAGGGTTGGGTGTAGCCAAGTTTCGGTGACTACAAACACATCAAAATTACCCTCTTGAATAATTTGTCTTACTTCATCTTTCTTATTCAGGGAGACAGGGAGAGTAAATCACGGACATTAAGATGTGCAATTTTTAACCCGTGTGGTAGTCGGGGGAAGACATTGCATCCTGTTGACTGATGGCTAATTTGGATTTGGGGTGGCTGTGTAGGAGAAACAGTAATGTCACAAACGTCACACTCCCATGGACGTTTTGATATGTCAAACTTTCCTTTGACCAAACACGCTCTGTGGAAATTTTACCCACATTTTGTACAACAAAGTACAATCCACGCCTTCATTATTTTTTCACAGATTTTGCAGGTGGGATGATTTACAGCAAGTGATTGGTTTTGGTTTATTTGTGACGTACAATTTTGACATTTCCATACATTTTTTTGTTGCATTAGTTTGAAGTGAGCGTATGATGGTAGAGGGTCAATGCATGTCCTGTGATACATGTTATTGCACGAGGAACACTTTATTAACAGCTGATTCTTCCTCCCAGTCGAGTCACATACTATGCATTTTATTGGATTTGGACCAGGGTTGAGGCTGTTGACTCCACATAAAAGAAGGTAGAGAAGAAATGCATGCTTGGACCGATATCTGGGCTGATGTTTGCTTAACCTTCCAGTGGAGTGAATGGGGATACACGGAATGAGAGTAATTTGTACACTGGCTATATGTACTGGGTTAAACGAAGTCTTATCACAAAGACAGAATGTATACGATGCATGCTTAACCTCTAGAGTTTTTCTCAAAGTCACAGTATCCTTCACGTTAAAATGGTTTTTTGAGTCTCTTTCAAAATTTTGAAAAGTTTTGTTAGTATTTGTTGCACCAACGTATTCGCAACCACTAGACACACCTTCACATGTAAAATCCGAAACTGAGGTCAACGTCAAACCAGCCAAAATAATCAAAAAAGTAGGAGCTAGATTTGCCATGACCAGCACACACACACACTTAAACATATGGTTACATACAAACTTGAAAAAAGAAGCTTTTATATATCACCTCGGTCGCCAATACTTTTCGGTAATGTTTCTATGTATAATTAGAAGGTACATGCATATTTTCGTCAAAATTCTGTCTCTTTGCGATATTTCCAAACTCATGAACAAACATGAAATAGCATTTAATATTTGTCCAAGTAATGGAAATAGTAATCTACGATAGATTGGTTTGCATAGCAATATTATAACATATTCATCAAACAAAACAGTTAAGCTATCAGATATTCAGTAATATTATTCCTATATGTGAAAGTTGACTAAACTGGACCCCCAATGTCCGCTGGCTACTAATCCGTTTTCATACTTTTCTAATTACATACATTACGCCTTTGCCAGCTCCATTTCACCCGTCTACGATGGTTTATTTTTCACAGTTAACCCTGAGAAACTTGACGGAATTTTATTAGCTGAGAACTACTCAGCTTATGTTTTCGTTAAATCTGTCTGTTAAGAGCATACAAGACGCAATTCACCAAATTGCAACTCGGCTTTGAACGTTTCAGCCCTTGGCTTCCCCGCTGTGTTCTGGGCGACTTGCTAGGTACATAGGGTCAGGCGCCTAGCTATATAAATGTATTCAAATGGAAGCGCATTTAAATCTATAACCAAAGCGACCATGTTTCGAACGACGCGAAATAATAATCGCGTTTCACGTCAATGCTCTAAAATAGTGCTGCTTAATTTCGGCTTGTAAACACATCTCCTTCCAGAGGTCATGCTCAATTTCCATAAACTCTATGCCAATCGACAGATGTCAAGCTTACGAGAAGGACTTGGAGGGTCTGAGTCAGAAAAACTACTTCCATTGATTTGAAAAATTCAAAAAACAAAATCTAACAAATGCAGCCCAGTTCTTCACGATACAGTGGTTATTTTCGCATGACAACAATTACATTTGTATAACCTAACAAATATTTCAAACCTAAAATTTCTCCATCAAAAATTTCCATGAGGTTTTGGTCAAATTGAGTTCAGTTTGTCTTGAATCTGTAGTGTACCCCATCCCTGTCTTCATTGTTGATGAACTTTTCCAAGGAGAGTAGACAGCAAAGCTAAGTTACATAACATAAGGAGGTCTCATAACTACGAATAACAAAAAAATAACAACTTTTGAACTTTTGGGGCAATTTCTATTGGAAACTTCCATTGCCAACCTGGTTTTTGCCCCAATGCATTTGGCATGGGAAATGGATAAAAATTCAATTAAAATGTACAGAAAGGCATACGTTGCTACGGGACAATTCCAAAAAGGCTCATTTTTGAGGTATTTGAAAAAATCGTCGTTATGAGACCTCCTAATGTAAAACAGATGTCTACTCTCCTTGAACTTTTCATTGATATTTAGTATTTTAACTTTGTTCTCAGCTTCTTCTAGCGCCTTCGACGTTTTATTTTACTTTATTATCTACATATTAAAATATTTAAATCTTTGTACAAATTTTGATCAGAGTTCAAATAAAAACTAAAGTAGTTTTGAACGTTTGTTTTATTGTTGTCTGTCACGTTTTTAACGTTTGGACACATTTTTATGTGAAATCGTTGTGACAGTGTAATAAAGTTTAATCCATGTGTCGATCTACAGTATCTTCCCGTCGGAGTGGTGTTGGGAATGATGTACATATACCTAAATTTTAATGAACGAACTGATAAAAGGCCGATGGTGATCTTTAAATGGATGTTCAAAGCGCCTTAAAAGTCGAAAATTGAATTTCAGAATGCCTCGGACTATGACTATGACTTAACCTTATCACGCAAAGTGGTGTAATGGTATGTAGAGGCCGAGGATGCAGATGGTTTTAGTGACTTCCCTTACCCTTTCACTGAACTTTCAGTCAGTCAGTGGGTAAGTTCGAAATCATTGCACAAGTAATTCGTGAACGAGCGTGATTTTGAGGACGTGGTAGATTTTTCGACAACTTTTGGGCAAGTTATTAATGCTCAAGTTTTATATTGGATTGTTTAAATTGACTAGTGGTGCATTCTTACAATCTTGAATTCTATCAACGAGATAGAGTACTTCTTAGAGTACAAGAGGAATTGATCCTCTTGTAAAAAGTTTATTGGTAGATTCGATCAATTTGTCCATGGGCAAAAGCAAAGGTGTTTTTCTCTAGCATATAAAATTTGTTGGTTCGTTTGATAAGATGGAAGATGAGCTATCTCTATCCCTACCGCTGCCTGCAAATGATAATTTGTCTGCTGATCTAGAAACCGATAATGGATCGAATTCTGCAGAACTGCATGTTAATGATGCTCCAGGATCACTATTTTATCCTCTCATTCGTGCTCCACAAAGTGGAGATGACCATTCTAGTTCATATTCCCATGTCTCTTTGCTTGGGGCCAAATACCTATTGTTCGGATGTTCCAGTGAAGTCACTTCCGGAGAATTGAACAAATGCATGAATGTGGAAACCCGTGAGCAATTTTCATTCAAAGCTATTCCGAGAAACGACGTAAAAGGATTGAGTCTCTTGGCCGCTTATCATCGACTGGACGAGTTTTCGAGTTGTATTTGTGCCATTCATGAAATTCTTCTATCCCCAAAATCTTTGTATTTGATATTCCCAACCCACTTTGGCAGCGTCCATTCTTACATACTTGCGAAAGGACGCTTAAACGAATCGGAGGCATCGAATATTTTCCAGCAAATTGTATCCGCTGTTCACTACTGCCATGGAAAAGGTATCGTTCTCGGAGACCTGAAAATGGGAAGATTTGTGTTCACTGACAAGGAAAAGTAAGCTAAAAGTCACACGATATTTTAAACCCGAAATTGCTTCCTTCTGGTTCCACGTCAATTCATAGCGGTTAAATTCACTTCCGCGCTCCAATCTTTTGAGCAGAGCCTAAGTTTATTGAACCTTAGATTTCTAAATTGAATATAATCTAGTAAATACCCATTTCCTTAGTTTACCATTAGCAAGCCTCAGGTCAGACGGCAATGAATTTGACCGACCAGACCGACCGCTATGAACTCACGCAGCGATGAATTGACCAGTTATGAAGTGACCGCGCTAAGAATTGACGCAATGAATTTGACTGCTATAAATGGACGTGGTGCTCTTCTTTCAACGTTTAAAACCATTGAACATTGAATACGTGTGTGACGAATAAAAGTTTCTAATTTAAAAGACTAATTTCTGTTGGCTTTATTTACAGAACTATATTGAAATTGGAAACATTAGAGAATGCGGCAATTTTGGACAATTTTTCTGACGATCGACTATCAGACAAGCACGGCTGTCCGAACTACGTTAGTCCAGAGAAGGCCGACATTCTGCGATCTGACAGGAAGTACCCTGGAAGAGCAGCAGATGTTTGGGGATTAGGTGTGATTTTATACACGATGCTAGTTGGAAGGTAAGTTGGAGTTTTGTCTTAATGACAGAATTTTTGTTCGGTCGCTGCTGGCTGCTAGTATGAAGACATTTTTATTAAGTACGTTAAGCACATGGCTTGCCGTGGTTAAGCCCGAGTTTCAGCACTAGTAAGTAAACCACATTTTGTCCTAAAGTTAAAAAATTGGGGTTAACAATGATCACTGGGGAAGTAAAGAAGATGAGTGCCAGTGGCCACGGCAGTTGCATTGTTCTTAAGTTAAACTCATAATCGGGTCTTTCCTGTAACTCGGATGTTTACACATAAGAGAAGCCAAGGTTTAGTTTTGGCCCAATGGGAGAACAATGAAACTGACCTAGGCCAGAGTGGTCTCCATAAGTCTCGTCTTCACTCACATGATTAACCTTGTCTGGCATGACCATGCATTCCATTCATTTCCTAAATTGTTTATCGAATTCAAGAAATTAAAAGTTTGAATATTTAACAAAAATCAATTTGTCAGTTCGAATATTTCGATCATCATCACTTCGGGTGGTCTGGTCACCAAATATTACCGGCCATGAACGCTTGACTCACCAAAAAAGGTTACATTGTTAGATCTGTTTTGGTCAAATCACGTACATATAATTATTGAATTTATTACACCCTAATAATATGTCCATAGATAATTCTGACGAGAAAAAGTGTTAACTTGATAAATAGATGAGCTCAGAGTGAAAAGATCACCCGCCCCAGTGGGTAGTCGATAATAATAGCTCTTTTATTCGGTCAAGCCAGTCAGGGTTAACTGTTATTTGTACACGAATTGACCAATTCCATGGAATACCAAAATCCCGAAATATATTAAATTAAGGAACTAAACAGTTTCCTAATTTGGGGAAATTTCGTTATCACGTCGTTTAAGATTCATTCTTAAGGAATTTAGAATATATATGGTATTTCCAATTTTAGAATAATTCTTTCCGAATTGTCATCCTGTACAAATGTAACTATTTTGCACCTGTATTTTGACAACAGGTATCCATTCAACGATGCTGACCACTTGAAATTATTTGTAAAAATTCGCAAAGGGCATTTCACAATGCCCGACTATTTGTCACATTCCGTGAAATGCTTGCTAAGATCTTTATTGAGGAAGGATCCAACGGGAAGGCTTACTTGTCATGAAGTTATGCAACACCCCTGGGTACGAAACATGTCTCCAGGCAGTCAGCCCCATGAGGGAGGCATCAGAAGATGCAATCTTCTGGAAAGTTGTATTCAAAACATTGATGGTATTTGTTCTCTGAACATAAATGAGCATTTCTCTCGACTACAAAGTATGAAACTAGCTGAAACTAACGAAACTAACGAGCAAATGGTTCCTGATATCGACAAGTTGACCTGAGGTGACAAGCAGCACTGCGTAGGATAGGGAAGGAAACACAACCAATCAATCAAAAAAGAAACCTTGCCTGCTTCACATTAATCAAAATTATAGAGCACTCTGAGTCTGAATTGCTTGTAATATAGATTATTAGTGTAACTCTTCCTAATAATTCCTGTCAATATTGTAAAGCGTAATGGTTGGTATGTGTCAATAAAATCTGCGATTAGGTGACAAATCGTCGCTGAATGTTGAATCAAAATTTTAATCGTATTTATGATTATTGACATACTAGCAAATAAGCGATGCTGTCGCATCGCTGTCTTTGCTTATCGGTGTTTTCTCGACCTTCGGTCTCGAAAACGAAAGGCTCTTCGCCAAGTGGAGTCACTGGATATTATTTTGCTCCGCGGGTGATTAGGCCTTCGATTTTCTTTGCTATGATTTGATTTCTCCTTCCAGTAGTTGAAAATTATAATTAAATTTACTTGAACGCAATAATTCACAGCACAACCGATTCAGACAAAAGTTTAATTCGACATGAAAGAGGAGAGCAATTAAGGTCAGACTGGTTTTCTTTCATTTTCACCTTATCCCGCAACACGCAATACGAAAAATAGAAATAACTGATGCCTTTGTACAACTTTGTCAACAGGGTTTATGTTTTATTGATTTATTTTCATGACCTTTAACAGCGAGGACTCTGAGAACTAGAATAAATCTTCGCCATCATAAAATACAACTAGCGGGAACTACCACAATAACTAACTTTTATACTAATTGCTTTTACTTCTCGCTGACTTCTTTTGAGCGAATTCTTCCATTCGCTTTAAAATCACAGGCCGGAAGTGCCGAATAAGTCCCTGTTCCAGAAATTCTTATTAAAAATTACGTTGTAGCATTAATGACACATAAAAAATTTAACGCTTTAACGTAAAACCATTCTTGATTAAAGTCAACCAACTGTAATCTCTTTGAAGTTATAATCAACTTATACCTGCACTGGCCATGCCGCTCCATCTCCAAGAGCACAAATTGTATGTCCCTCTATTTGCTTGCTAACTTCCCACAACATGTCAATTTCTTCGGGATTAGCTTGGCCCTTCACTGTCGTAAAAAGATAATAAGTAGAATTAACTCACCGAGGTAATATTGTCTTTTTTAATAATATTACTTTTCAAATTATTTGACTAGTAAAATAAACTAGTAGGTTCAGGTAAGACCTTACCAAAGCGCACCATTATTTTGTTCATCCATCCAACGCCTTCCCGGCAAGGTGTACATTGACCACACGATTCGTGTTTATAAAATTCGATTAGCCGTTGAATAGCCTTAATGATATCCGTTTGTTTATTCATTACGATTAGGGCAGCCGTTCCAAGGCCAGTTTGGGCAGCAATCAAACCATCGAAATCCATTGGAACATCGTCGCAGACGCTATCAAATAAACAGAGTACAGTGATGCAAAATAACGTGTCAAACTCCAAAATTGTAAAACGAAACTTACTTCTTTGGAATAAGCGGAGTTGAAGAACCACCGGGGATGACGCCGAGCAGATTATCCCAACCGCCAATCACGCCACCAGCATGCCGCTCTATCAGGTCTCTGCAAGCAATTTTCAGATTCCCATAACTCCTAATTTTTTCTGGTTCTCGTAACGCCATTGTTTAAGTTGTGCAATTTTTTAGTGAATCGTTTAAACACCTGTCATCTCGCGCTCAACGGATAATAGAAGAGTATAAATATACAGAAGAGTAATGATGCTGCTCATTCGAATGTTCACAAGCATTCCATCAAAATCTCCCGTCTTTTGTTATATCATGGACTTACTTGAGGGGTAATGACATCTCCTCCTCCACGGTACAAGGGGTATTTACATGGCCAGAAATGTTGAATAATTTTGTCCCGGAGTTACGCGGCCTTCCAAAACTAAGGAACCATGACCCACCGCGACGACAAATTGAGGGTGCAACAGCTACAGTCTCCACATTAGCCACCGTTGTTGGGCACCCAAAAACTCCTACGTCTGCCGGAAAGGGAGGTTTCAGTCTAGGTTTGCCCTTTATTAGAGTAAAAAGGACAAACAATTTTACTATCATAGTAAATGAGACGATTGAAAATAAAAACCTGTTTTCCTTCCAGTGATTCAATCAGGGCTGTTTCTTCTCCACAAATATAGGCACCTGCACCCCGGTGCATAAATACATCAAAATCGTAACCGGATCCGCATGAATTTTTTCCAATAAGTCCAGCGTGGTACGCCTAAAATAATGTTTCTAATTTAGTTTTAGTACTTGCTCAGCTGCACTTGAACACTTCGCACATTGTCATACCTCGTTAATCGCGACTTGCATATTAGAGGCTTCATTATAAAATTCTCCTCTGATGTAAATATACGCAGCTCTAGCTCCCATAGCTCTCCCAGCTACCAAACAACCCTCCACTAATTTGTGTGGATCATGTCGCATAATCTCACGATCCTTGCATGTTCCCGGTTCCCCTTCATCTGCGTTGACAACCAGGTATTTTGGCCTAGAATATTCAACCTGATTTGATTTGATTTGTGGGTAGGAACTCATATAGTAATTCTTTAGATTGACTAGATTCATTTTGTGGATAAGGATAGGGGGAGTAGGTAAATAAGCTACTTATGTATTTAAACTAAATATATAGGTTCTAATATACCTTCCATCACTAGGTTTATTCATGAAACTCCATTTCATCCCGGTGGGAAATCCTGCACCCCCACGTCCTCGCAAACCGGAGACCTTGATTTCATTAATAATCCATTCGGTTCCTTTGTCAAGAATTTCTTTTGTCTTATACCAGTCTCCTCTCTTTAACGCTCCTGTGAGTCTCCACTCGTGTCGTCCGTAAAGATTCGTAAAAATTCTATCTTCGTCCTTTAAGGGCCCAAACTTCGTCTAAGGAGTACGAATTGTTAACTACAACTCATAAAGCTTTAAATATACTCTGGAATTCAAACGTACTTTGGTAGGTGGTGGCGGTGCAGTTTGCTGAGTGTTATGACGCACAACAGAACCATTAGTGGGTGAACAGGCACCTGCAAAAATTATAATAATAAATCAGTCCGTTTATACTTGCAAGTCTAACAACAACGAATAAACAATCATGAAAGCTAGAGAATTGCGTTGAGATGTGATATGCAAAACGATAACTTCAACCATTGTATTGAAAGGGGGGTACTTTCAAGCAAATTAGTCGGTTGATATAAGTTTCTGAGCTTCATGGTAGATCCGTCAACGTGGCAATTAACTATAGAAATTACAGCCAAATTCACATAGAATAAGACCGCGTATGCCTTTACACTAAAGTAGGGGTTCTTGTCTTCATGATTTACGTGGTAAGGTTGTCAAAACAACTGTTTACCTAAGTTAAACATTAAAATTGTCCGTACCAAAGGCTGGCCGAAAGTCTATTGGTATTGCACAATTTGGCAACGCCGACCATTTTTTAGGCCGTTTTGCTATGTTGTTTGGATTGAAATCCCAGCCACACTTTTATAACCAACTGGTCAGGTATGCTGCTGTATCACCTTCCGAATCTTACGTTTTAGTCCATTCTTCGCATACCCAAGACCCTTTTTAGATAGTAGCTTTTTTTATTCGGTCAGGTTTGTCAGGGTTAACTGTTATAAATAAAACGTCGAAGACGTTAGAAGGAGCTGAGAACAGTTAATTAGAGTTAAATGAAGAACTAATAATAAAAATTCATTTAATCAAGGGTGAGGTAGACTGATCATGAGGAGTTGAGAATCGGAGAATCGTAGTTTGGTCAAGTTTCTCAGAAAGAGTATTTAATAGTGACGAAAGGGAAAACCAAAGAAAAATTTGATCGACATTTCGTAATTGTAGCAATCAAGTAACAATCTGATATAACGTTACCAGGCAAACCAGTTTTATATCGTGAAGCGCTGGGCTCAATTTGTCAAATTTTATTTTTTGAATGTTTTCAACTAATGAAACAATTTTTTTTGCAAACCCAGAAAAGGCACCTCCTTGGGTCGAGATCTGTCGATTGCCGCTGAGTTTTCTGAAATTGGTTGAAAACTTCACTA
>WJEZ01002790.1:0-12441 GCA_009869925.1 Thalassaphorura encarpata | reverse complement strand
AAAACCCAAGCAAAGTAAGTAGACAGGGAGGACCTAATTTCTCTCTCACTTTTACGATAATGCATTTAACTTGCATTTCTTGATTTATATGCCCAGCCATAACTAACTGAACACACACAAAAAATGTACAAAATTGCAATTGAGAAGAGAAGTCAAGTCTGAGTTTTTCAACTCAATGATTCAATTTAATTTTACTGGTCAAATGAAAGGTTGAAGTCTTATACTACGTAAGTTACGTTGATTTTATACAAACAAAGTTAACCAGAAAGGCTGGACATTATAATTATACCAACTCATACCTATCATAAAACGTAACAAAACTCGAATAGACATGCATGCAAGCATGCGTCCAGCATTCAAATTTAAAAGTATTTTAGCAGTGGGAATCTTCACAATCATTAAAGAAACTAAGGCAAGTACGCATAAGCTAAGTTCAAGCAGGAGTGGATTTACTATTTTTGAATAAAAAGTGCACCTAGTCCTAAAAAATCTCTTTAGATACGGGTGTAGCCAATAAGCCAGCCAGTCAGCCAACCATGAAATACAATGTAAAAACATAGGACAAGTAAGTGCTCTCCCTATAATTTTCCAGTCATAAACTTTGATCTGAACTAATTGGCAGGTGGTGTTGTGAACCAAAGGGAGGCATTAAAATAGCTTCCCTGATAATGAATGTAATCTCTGCCCAAACTGTCTATGCCATGCCTTTCGTGTCTTCTGCCCTAGTGACTCCTTTAATCAACTTTGGATTTGAAGCACCTTAGCTAAAGTGGATAATCGAAACTGCTACACACACAAGTTTGGCTTCCTTGGCGCCGGCGTGGGAAGACTAAAATCTGCTCACAATTTAATTTTATACGTTATGAATATAAGATACGGATATGTAAATGTTCTGTACAGTAGTAGGCTGGCTTAACGATTAAGTAATCTTTCGATTACGCCTTGACAGTACGAGTGCACGCTGATAAAAAATACGTATATAGTTAATCTGTTTATCTGAATATAAATAAATTAAGTGAAGCGCCTAATTGGCCAATGCCATAACATGTCCGGTAAAATGCTCACGTCTCTTGCATTGCGTGGTAACGAATCATGTAAGCGCATGCTCAGATCTTGATCGTTAATTTCGGACCATGTCAAGAAAAAAGGAATGAAATTCCAATCTCCTGGTTCGAGTTAATTAGATTGGAAGATAAGGTAACTTTTACCCATAACTAGCAAGCAATTTGCTTTACAGACTTGCTTGCATTGGGATTGGCATCAACTTTTCTAAAAAGTTTCAATCTTACCCGCGACTAATTTTTGAGAGTATTTCCTGGATATTAAATGAAAAACTTGTTTTTTATATAAAAAACATGTTAATTTATCTTAAGTGACCAACGCATAATTTTCAGTATGTGTGGGCCCCGCATGCATCCAAATTCCCCGCAGACAATGTCAATTCCGAACCGAGCTTTACGACGCGCTTATCAGTCAGCCAAATCTTACACACACAAATATTCGCACAAAAACGTACGATTTCCCCTATAAAAAACAATGAATATGCGTAGGCAATAATTGATACGCTGCTTTAGGCATATTACAACTTCGTAATTCGAAAGGTAATCAATGTCTTCCCAATTGATTGGCTTAGCGAAGTAAACAGATGTTCGCGTTTGCAAATTATTCATTTCCTGCGTTCTGTTCATTTGAATATTTTTATTAGCAATCGGATGTGACTGTGAGTGAACCTGACATGCTACACGCTACATGTTCAAATCGTAAAATCTCAAAAGAGCTAATGAAATGTAAGCAAGTCTTGATGATAATTTGTTGCTTCGTGAATGCATGCAATGTTAATTCTAAGCCTGTGGTCTGTGCAATGTAAGCACAATCAACCACCTTATAAAATAAAATGGAAACAAGAAACATGGATGCAAATTTTAACGGGCCCTGCACCCAGAAGGCAAGTTTACAACGGATCGGATGGATGTAATTTTTAATAGGCAAATATTATTACATGGTAATGGCAAGGCAAGGATTGGATATCATCTTAGGTGGCATGTAATATTTGCAACTACGTTAGCAAGCAATGTAATCACACTATTCTAGCTTATACGTACGTACCGATACACCGGCTACATTGTTATTAAATAATAGTATTTACAAAACCAACTACCACCACGAAGTTTGCATGCTTCTTGTACGTATGTATCGTTAAAGAACCTCGATTTACAATGTACATTGTACTTAATACACATGCACTTGGTCCAACATCCCGTAACTTAAGGCTCACGCTGAGATTTGAACATGATCATGTTCAATCTTCATGAATGGTCAATTCTCACTCCTACCCTCGTTAAAATAATCGTAGAACATACCGGCACATGGACACGAATATTATTCGCATGCATGTCTATGACGTGGCACAAGATCAACTAAATTGTAACTAACAAACCAATCCGTTGAATCGGTCATCGCCCGACCGGCCCGGTGTTCTATAGACTCACGAATGAAACAATGAAATCCTGCTGAAACTCTAAAAAAACAAGGAGACATTTGAGCTGAGCTTTGCTTGCGATACGGGACAGTTTTCTTTAATGTTCGCCGACACTACTCATGTTCAGAAATTGTCAAACCGGTAAATATTTGAGGACAAGACAAGATGTCATTTTTAGCTGCACAGGTGTAATTGACATATTTTCTAGGTCGAACGGCTAGTCAACCGAACACGTTATGTCACATTCATGTAATTTTGTTATTAAAACTCTGGGAGTTGGGTTTCCCAGAACAAAAACACAATTCATAAAGAAACAGAACCACAATTCCATTAAGCTTGGTGTAGCAAGTTATTATATAGCACATGCACCCGCATTATTGAACAAACTATTGTCCCAAAGTTTCTATTATAACCTTGGTATTATTTTTACAACTGACAAAGATAAGCACACATGTGTCCAACAAGATTCTGTTTGCTACCTCACTAATTTGTCACCACGGTACGACTGACGCGAACTAGTAGAAAAAACTCTTAATATCGAGAATTTTTTTTCAATGACAAAAGAACTGAGTTACGAAATCTCAACTTTAATAAAAAGCACATCGTGGTTAGCGGCAGCAACACTCTAATAATTTTATGCACCAGCTGCCGCCGCTGTTGATTCTTTTACCACTACCACAGATGGGCTTCAACTTGGATCAACATTCCATCCGAATTTAACGAGGAAACCGACCGTCACGTCCTCTTCATCCACATTATTATTATTGTCAAATTAGGGAATTATTTTGTCTGCATTTTCCCGCAATAGTTAGTACACTGTGGTGTGGAAATTCTGGCTAGGTGGTAATAACTGAGGAAGTTATTGCTTTTGTACATGCAGTAGTAGGAGCCGATGGAAGTCGCCTTAACCTTGTCAAGGTAAAACTACTGCTTGCTAATAACAGCACTACCAAGATAAAGAAGTCAATAGCCGTGAACAAAAACACCGTCATAACGTGGCGGCCGGCGACAGTGCTAACAAAATTGTGGTTCGGGAAGAATATAAAAAAAAACTCAACGTTTTATAACAAAAGAAAGATGATGATGACATTGATTTTTGAGATAAAATCTTCAATCTAATTTTAGCATCCTATACTATAAAATTCTTCTTGATGTTACATATTCTAAACCCGCATATACATTCGTAAAATATGAAGTCTTAGTATGTGGCAATATAACACTTCACTTGGCCAAACGCCGAAACAAGGCGTCAAAATTCTCAAAAACTGAATTATAATTTCCTTCAGTGTGGTCGAGTATTTGAAGTTAGCACAAACGTTACAAACTTTGAATTAGCATGTGTCTAAAGAGCAAACCAGTACAGACGATGTTGAATTTCCGCATAACATTAAGAATATTTTTCTTCAAATTCAAAAAGCCTTAAATTGAGCTCAGATTTCGTTGAACGGTAAAGATCCTCGCATTGCTATCAACACCATGCATAATAGTACAGTTAAATAGGAACAAAGTCAAGCTTAAGTTTTAGTCACAGTTTTAACTAGCAGGGATCTGACGTATGACGATGACAAGACAAGACAAGGCAAGGCAGGACATAAGAATTTTCTCCTTATTATCACTCCTCGTATTTGCATTTGAATGCTTGGGTTTTGCGACAAATTAGGTCTAATCTTCAATGATAATCCCATTAGTACAAGACGAGTACTGTTGATCTGTGAGGCTGTGGCCAGGAAATTGAAATAAGTACCTCAAATCTAACAAACGGTTAACAAATGTGAAAAAATGGAGACGCAGATGCAGTGGTATGGTAAAATGAAATTGCAATCTGCAAATAACTTAACCATTGCATTGTAAATACAAACAGCTTAAAATTCTCAAGAGTTCATCCTTCCACATCATAACAAGATAATTTATGCATTCTTAGGCCAAATGGCCAAAACCAGATGATGGGTGCTAGTGCTGGTGGGTCTTCCCTCTTCCGTTTGGTCTTTCTTTGGACAACAATGTAAATAAAATAAATATGATCTCTCCCACAAAACAGCTCAATTGTTGTGAACTCTTCTTATCACCACCTGTCAAGACTATTTGTATTATTTCCACTCGACTTCCCTTCCCTTCCTTAATTTCAGTTCAGCTCTCTGGTCAATGGCCAATAATGTATCAAATAAGTAAAGTAAATGGTTGTTAATATTTCCTCCGCCTTCCTCAACCTCAATTAGAACGTCAAACAAACAATCGACCCATGAAATAAAATGAGAATTTACGCCGAAGTAAAGCGGTGAAGCAAACTTTCTTTTTCAAAAACAAATTGGCCAGCAATAGTTGAGATACTAAGAAATTCAAACCGAAGGAACAAATTTTCATCCTTTTAATTTTTACAATTTGTTGTCATTTTTTGGGCCCAACTAAATTCCCGAATCTCGCAAATGTCATGTTGCGCAATAATTTACTTTTCCTGGTTTGACGTATTTCGTGCCTGTCCCCTCTAACCGGGGTTTAACTAAGTCAGAACTTCTGACGGAGGGGAAGCAATTTCGGAGTAATTCTTATCCTTCAAGAAACCCAAATCCTGAACCCAAACGTGAGTTTATTTACTTCTCAAGTCTAAGGACAATTTGCTTCCTTTCCTATGAACGAATCATTTCCGGTTCAAAAATCTTTCTGTGTTCACAGAGCAGAAAATTTAGGGGTGAAAACGCAAACCTCAGGTGCAGCGCATTTTTTTGTTTGTCTGCTCTGCTGCAGCACCAAACTTTCCACGCTGACAATTTTATTATTATTTTGTTTTGACGGAATTCAAATTCATGGCCCAAGAAAAATGTCATTATTCTAATGTCCCTGTCTGAGTCCAAGTCTCTAGAATTAAATGTAATAATCATTTGGTACTGTTGCTGTAAAATTTTATACAACTACTTTATCTGAACTGATGCAAAGTTTCTTATGTTTTTACCTTAGATTAGTGTGCTGAATGAAATTTGTCATTTTGTCACGATACGTTACTCATCGCAATCACAATCGCTTTGCTTATGACATGGCAAGTGAAGTGGCAAGGCTCATTCACTCTCCCTTCACATTAGCTCAGCTCAGCTCCCATGGTTTGCTTTGCTTTTGCTTACTTGAATTTTGACCACTTTCCCGTACTAGTCATGCCCAAGTTCCCTTTCAAATTTTTTTCCCAAAAATTCACACGAAAACAACATTTTAGGAATGAGCAGCGTGATTGTCATTGTGAATATTTTAGATATAAACATGCAATGAAGATGCAATTTACATGTTACGAATTGTTAGAACTTGCTTTGCTTGCATATGTACTGCAAAGGAGGTAAGAGGTGGGCACGGCTGAGCTTTATCTTTGTACCGCGTGACAGGTGACACCTTAGACTTTTTTTAAGCAATGCTAAAATGAGTGACCAAGCAAAACTTGTAATTTGTGTATGCAAATTAATTTCTCAGAGTTTAAAACAAAAGCACAGGGTTTAAGGAGCAAGGATAGAGGTATGATGGGATATTTTTGATAAAGAGTTGAGTGAACATTTGTGGTTGGGGTGGGGAATTCGCATGAATCTGTGTTTTCGGCAACTTTAGTTTTCTCTATTTTTTTTTAAAAATGCCTAGTAAATTACAAGGTTGGCTAAAGAAATTTTTCTAGTCATTTGTTGGGGTTTGTCCATCAAGCTAAAATTCCTGATAGCGATTGACCTGACACTGCTTAATATAATAAATATCCACTTGCATATGGACTGGCATTTCTGTTCAAATTAATACTTGATTACTCAGTTCGCAACTTCTAGGAATTCCTCTGATATCAAAAATATTCAAATATTTGGCATGACTCGACGACAAAATGTTATCGTAATTTGACTAAAATTAACGCAAGTGTCAATCAAGTTGTTCTTTCATTCCCAACCGCATTAAAATAAATTACGATAACATGGCTCACTGTTCGCTTTGAGTTCATCATCCAGCAAATAAATATACAAATTATCGACTCATCCTTTTACATTCTGCATAATTTTTTTGCAAATCAGTCCTCCTCCTACTTTCCTGAATGACTTTGGACTTTCAACCAGCAAAATGCCGGAAACTGTTAAAACAAGTACCAGGATGAGTGAAGTAAATGCAAAACGAAGCAGGAAGGTTCAAACTGAATGAAATTCCTTCATTTCATTCCTCCAAGCTATCCTAAAGCAGCAAGTCAGTCAGATAGATAGTCAGCACAAATGCAAAACTTGAGGTCTTTTCTAATCTCTCACTTGCTCATAATGAATGTCATGATGTACCCGTCCTCTCTTTACATAGTTGATTGCATGTGTGATTTTTTAAACCTTATCGCAAAATGAGTGTGAATTAACTGCGAGGAGCTCCGACCATTTATTTTATTTCCTTGTGCCTGTAAAGTAATGTAAAGGAAGATATGTATTTCTCACACATTGTTTGTATGTAACTGTTGCATTGTGTGAAATCATTACGTGTGTATTAGCACTTCAATCGAAGGAGAGCTGAGCTAACAATACACAGGCTAAATCTTAGGCTCAGTTCACCAGCTCATTTGAATACAAATAATAATGAGAAACTTATGAGAAGGTTCAGGGCGGTCAATGTCAAAAGCTCCTTCTGGCATGTTGTTTATATTCACACGATCAATTCTTATTAAGCTAAACAATAAATAATCGCAAACACTGGGCTCGACTACTACGTTTCACTTTCGCTGAGATTGGAATGGTATGAGTGACAGATTTTCGCATAAGGCACTGCACAAGCACATGGGAGGTACTTTGGGTGCGAAGCTCTATCATATAAATAGAAGCTTTAAAATAATTACGACTAATACATCAATCTAAATTACTCCCTTGTTAATCTCAATTGCCTTGTCTGACAAGTGCCTCAGAATTTCCCATGAAGGGAATTCCATTGTTCAGACAGGAGGACATATTAAAAATCCTTACATACAATACCAATTATTTTACAATATTTTATGATGTTTGCTCATTAAGCCGAGGACTTTATTTTGCAAGAGATAAAATTAACCGCGTCAACTTGTCTTGAAATATTCAGCCCTCAGCCTCCAGGGAATTATGCAAACAAATAATAAAGTTCTTTCCGCAAACACATCGCAATAGATTTATAGCTCATTAGTGGAGAATTCTCCCACGAGTGGAGTGAGCAAGCAAGTCCCTTTCAACAAGATCGAAGATTAGTAGTGAGTTCCACGCATGTTGTATAAATCCCTAATTAATTAAATAAAATTAAGGTTACCCAGTACTTTAATAATTATTCCAGATTAATTTTCATGGCCATTCTAAGCTAGAATTTCCATCTGTGCTAATAGATTTATAGCTCATTAGTGGAGAATTCTCCCATGAGTGGAAAGAGCAAGCAAGTCCCTTTCAACAAGATCGAAGATTAGTAGTGAGTTCCACGCATGATGTATAAATCCCTAATTAATTAAATAAAATTAAGGTTACCCAGTACTTTAATAATTATTCCAGATTAATTTTCATGGCCATTCTAAGCTAGAATTTCCATCTGTGCAGCAAGTCAATAATAATTATGTTCACCTAATAATATTCTTCCAGCCGAATGATTAGTCTGTGTGAATATTATTACAACGCACTGAAAGGAAATACCAGTAGGGAATTGGCAGTCCTTCTTACATATCTAATTGCGAAATTCAAATGAAATATATTTTATGGCAACGGCACAAAATTCCGTCTATGCTATGCACCGCTCTGTATTTTGTTCCATGGCGTGAAATTTAAGTAATTAGCGAAGGCGAGAAGTGTTGAAATGACATGACAATACAGCAGAACAAATTGATGCACCCAACTACATTCTAAATTCCGTGTGCAAAATCACATACTGTTATTGCAATGCAATGCACTCGTCGAGGACTTTGACACACATTCCAACAAAAGTTAAAATAAATCCCAAATATTATTAGCCAGATGACAGACTACTATAAACTTATTTCACAGTCGGCACAGGTTGTTTTATATTCGCACATTTTTAAAACTAATATTTGCAAAAATGCAAGAAGAGACAGCGAATGTTCAACAGAAGATAAAAGAGATGCATTCTTAGAGTAGTAGGATATGCACATGTTCATTCTAATTTAAATTTATCCCGTTATATCCACCTTGGTATTCTCTGATCGTTATTCTTGTATTTGAGCACCCTACTTTACTTGTCTAGTTAGTCCGAAGGAAGGTGTCCGAATAAACTTCGCTTGTATTTTTAAATATTTACACTGATAAAAGAACAACGCTTTCGTCCTACCCTGGGATAATTAGAGTTCCGGGTTTGAATTTTTTTGTACAAATCTAAAGAACTTATGAAAAAGACAGTAAAATTTAATGTTTTGAATATATTGAAGAGGTATTGAAACCAAACGGAATTAATATCTGATGATTCTCAGATTGGATGTCCAAATTGCCCGAACATAATTTCTAATCAGATCCTTACCAACCAAATATGGTGAATCTCATAAACACAAGAACCTACCCTGGCATTTTACTTTTTGCATAAATTCCTAATACTATGCTACCTCGATAAATTACGAGGCAAAGCGGATCTAAATGTCATGTGTAGCTCCAACTCGGATAATATAGCCCAGCAAATTCTTGTATAGACAAAAATAAAGATATTCAATCCTCTCCTCTATTTCCTGGAATAAAAATACTACACTTGCACTGCGCATCAATTCCAAATCCACACCCGTACCCGTATCAATTGCGTGAAGGCATCAAGTCAAGGTGTTTGTGCTCTTACTCGGTGCAATGATGCACTACTGTACGGAATGGCAACGCGTCTGACTAATCTGTCACCCCCAGAATAGACACAAAAATGCAATGTGCGGGTGCGGGCGTCGTAAGTAATAGAAACAAAGTATCCACATTAGCGAAGCTAAATAATCCGTGGAAAGGGTTACATTCATTCAAAAGTGCATCTTTGAGAATGCAAGCATGCAGACATGCATCCGTTGAACTTTCAAACTTGAAGTAGCAGCAGAAGTCAAAAGGCTTTAGCTTTGCAAACACCAAAACCTGATAGGATAGGATTCATCTGCATTGAAAAGAACAACATGGCAAATTGCCACGGCATGTGCCACCACACCACACCAAAATCTCTAAAATATCTTTCTCTTTTTCAATTTTAAATTTGTGCACTGCACGTGAAGTGAACTTCCTACCATTCAATCACAGCTCAACAGGAAAGATGCGTTTTTGCTTGAAGTCCTTAGCTTAGCCCACAGCACTCACACTGGCGTCAATATCAAATGGCAATTTGCTATGGAAAATTGAAACATCCAACCACCCTACCTACTCATTTGCCATGTGTGGAAAGGAAAAGCAAAAAAACGGGGAAAAGATTGCCAATTGGAATGGAATGCGACTGACGTGAGGGGGAAAAATCTCAAATGGACTCAACAAATGACTTTCAAGGAAGAAAATGCTAAGCTGTTGCATCTTTGCCTTCAAGCTCCTGGAGCCAATGAACGTGTTTCATCAACATTGAAACTGAAATGTCATTGCTAGCTAAGTAAGGTTTGAGGCTATGAAAGTGGTCTTGGTCTAATCACCCGAAAACCGGTAGCCTTTGTCTTACTCACTAATATCAATTTCAACCGTACCGTGATGTTTTGCCAAACTGATACTCCACGTCCACGCTAAAATGTTTTGTTTTGAAAACAATAATTCAATCTTCCATCTAATAACCGCCTACTTCAGAGCAGAACCCTTGCGTTTAATTACCAAGCTCATTACAATACCCTCAAATTGATGAACAAAATTCCTAATCTTGGCATTGGCATACCCAAAAAGTTATGGAATTGACAACTTGTCCTACCACTGACAAAATCCCCTTATCTAATTAATATTTGCTTACCTGTTTATCTCGTCTGAATAAAATTCCGGATATTTGTTTGCCTTGCTTAGCTTTTCCCGCTGCACAACAACTTAACAATGACAATGCCAAAATCCAATATATTTCTGTCTGCTACACTCAGCAGAATTCATGTAAAGTTCAACAGAGTTCAAAAACGGCAAACAATTGAAATATTGAAGCATCGGCATTCAACAAATGAGTCAGTCATGAATTGTCCTGATTTTCTTGCACAGCACAACACAAGGAGAAAAGTTGGTGCAGTGCAATGTGCAATGCAATGGGCAAGTCAAGTACGAACGAGTACTTTTTTCAATTATTATTATTTGCAAAAAAGTCACCAGTGTAGTAGTAGGTGCAAGGTGCAATTTGCAATGTTCATACAATAGTAAAAATTTTGATGGTTCTTGGGGTCACTTCCACGTGACTAGAATCCCAAAAGTTCAGAGTCACTTGACAACTTGACTTGCTGCACTTTGTTTCGTCTGTCTGTCTGCCTTCGGCTTTAAAAACTCAATCTTCGGCTTCAACGGCTGAGTTGGTTGGTTCGTTTAGTTTTTAAGGTGAAAATTACACTTTCAATTAATTCTCAAAACTTGACTCCTACGTACAAGCAAGATATGATGAAGAACGAGTCTAGTATTTTTGTTCTGTCTGCTGCAGCTTGAAATTGTCAAAATATTGAAGAAATTCACTGGTGGTTTGTGTTTGCTTTGTTAGCGAAAGTTTTGGTGCACTGAAAAATAATTCTTTGGCTTGACTTGGCTTAATGAGTAGAAATTTCAAGGTGGGGGAAGTAGTCAACAAAATTCTTGAGTTAAACTTAAGGCAGGTTTAATTTAATCCTTAGCCACGAGAAGCGTGAGACACACAAAACTTTTTCACGTTTCTCTCACGAACGTTCCCAACCAACTACACAAATCTTTGCTTGCCTTTTCCTTTGGAAGGCTAAAGTTTGTCGTATTGAGTATCACTGAGGGACAATCTTACTACTAGTAGCAGCGGCAGTAAGAGTAAATTGCATTGCAGCAAAGCTAAACGTGGTAGGAATTTAATGTGCATTGGGAAGAAGTTGCATTTGGTCCATCCTCAGCTTCCCAACCCAAATCTCATCTCCCAACCCTACCTACCTAGCAAACATATCTAGTTTTTCAACGTTGTGTTGGAGCAATCATTCACCCCCGACCGACCAGACCAGACCAGGGTAACAACCCTCCTTCGTTTCACTTCTCAAGTAAAACGGCTAAGTTAAGATGACTTGTATGGTAATGGCAATGTGGGGCTCGTAAAGCAGATCCGTACAAAGAATCTGCTACGGATCCGAATTTCGGACCTTCAAGATCTCATTAGAGGTGGATCTCATATATAATTTCAAAATTAGATGTCAAAATGTAAACAAATCCGTTTGCGATCCTGATAGCTAAATTTGACTGGTTTTTTCAAACCAGGCTATGGATCTTCAAGATCTCATTAGAGGTGGATCTCATATATAATTTCAAAATTAGATGTCAAAATGTAAACAAATCCGTTTGCGATCCTGATAGCTAAATTTGACTGATTTTTCCAAACCAGGCTACCCACATTTTAGGAATTAAATATCCATGCTCAACTAGGGTACCTTTGTTTCACATTTTTAAAACTACTTACAATTTAGTCCTTCAGCTGAGGCGTGATTTCCTTTGTTTCTCGAATTCCAAGTCTTGTCATCCCCTGCAAATATAAAAAAGTGGCCTAAGTAAAATAAATCTTCTCGAGAAGGATAACCCAAGCCAACAGGATGAAATATAAATAGAGAGCTATTTAAAAAGTAGAATATGCTTTTACATTCCCAGCTTTAATTTCAGAAATTTGCAATAGCTTGGACCAGATTAGGAATTCAAATTACCAAAGGAGGAAATGCTATAAAATTGGATTTATGTTCAAGAATCTCCTACTGTGAGATGAAACGGTTTAGATTTCAATGGAAATTGGGATATGCGTGAATAAGAACAGGGTCATGAACTACCAGGTGCGGATTCAACTTTCCTCGAATAAATTTATGCACAAAATGAGTAATCTAAAATCGAAAGCCAATTTTGGTAGAA
>WJEZ01002789.1:0-12444 GCA_009869925.1 Thalassaphorura encarpata | reverse complement strand
TTCCACTGGATTCAAGCAAACAGATTACTTTTTCGTAGTATTTTTCTATGCTCGAAATGTGAAGATTAAATGTAGAAGCATACAAAACATATATAGAAATATTTTCAAATTCAATAATAAATACTAAAATATTGTAATAGCAAATCGTTCTTTTAGATTCTAATTTCTATAATTTCGTCTGACTAAATACATGCCTTGCTAAAATGCCTTCATATGCAAGGATTGGGGGAATATCAACCACCCAAATAACTCTGATTGTTTGAAACCCTTGAATATTCTAATAAAAAAATTTCGGAACTCTAGAAAATACTCCAGCAATGTACAGTAAGCAGACACTGTAATTCTTCATCATATCTGGCAATGTTCCTAGAAGAATTGTGGCCACAAGCGATTTACGACTTTTTCTACCAAAAGTAAGAGTTCAAACTTTTATTGAAGCTACATACATACTCACTCCCCGCCATGGTAGAAGAGGTTGCTATAAAAATTCTAAAAGCATGAAAATCCTTGCAATGAATTTCATATATGCATCGAAGCAAGCTGAGTACGAAGAAAAAAGTTTTGGACAGGATTCGTCGAGTCGAGCATAAAGTTCGTAGCCTTAAGGCTTGTGGAATTCGTTTGAAGTGAGCCTCATATTCCTTACTGCTTCCGAGTCACTTTGCATTCTCCTGCAGAACACAAACCTAACCAACGTTTGTTTGGGAAGCTCGAGTGATCCAAGTCAAAATTTTGATCACTGAATGATTCCACGTAGAGTATCAAACATTCTTTAGCAAGTTTACAAATATAAATAATTTTAATTTATAAAATGACATGAGTCAAAAGAGCACAATTGAAGTAATTTATTGCCCCATATTTGACACTGTAGAATTGTGTTCTAGATTTTGCTAAAAATGAATCGTGGCTGTCTTAACAATTCTATCTTACAAGAAGGCTATATATTGAGGATATTCCCCGAATTGTACGCAACCAGAAAGTCGAAAAGGTCTTGGACTTTTAGGGCCACAGAACAAGTAAATCGTCAGGGCTGCCTACTGAATTTAAAGTGAGAGAGAAGGAAAAACTTCCAGCAAAATTCTAGACATTCTCTCACTATGTCTTTTCTTCTCTCTTCAATTTTTACCATCCACATTCGTATGCTTTCCAACATCTCGCTCTGCGGTTCATGCAGTCAGATGCTGCTGTAAACTCCAGTTTTGGACTCAAAGAACTGAAGATTAATCAGAACGATATCGATTGTTTCACACAAATTGCACTTCCCTTTGCTACCAATGCTAGGCTTCAATGCAACGTCTTTTCAACATATAATTCAAACATACAGCAATATATATGTAAAATATACCTTGGAACAATTAATTAGTGTAGTACTGATAAAAAAATTACGTTTAAGACAGAATCAAGATAATAAATTTGGACTTTCAAATATCTTTCGTCTCAGTATTTCATTTAAACTACATCATCATCTTACTGCCCATGCACTCCTATTCTAAAAATAACTCGTTCCCAGCTAAACTACATTTTCTTGCAGTGTGTATACGACTGTCTACTAAGGTTCCTCGTTCATTCATGTCGTGCATGTATCCTGTCTAAATTAGGATCTGGTAATATCTATTTTGGGAAGACATTCAAAACCTTAATTTTAGAAGGCCGTAAAATTGCCTCCAATAATATGCAGCCCCGTAATTATTGGCTGCAGTAGTTTTGTTCCACTCTTTGACTTCTAACATTCGCTTATATCTACTGCTGAATTTTTGCACCAGACATTACTATTATTTATAAGGTTGAATGACATAATATCTAGAGCAATTACACGAATATTTCAGAATATCTTAGTTCGTAATGGAAAGCGAAAAAGCGAAAGCAAATAGTTCATATTTCGAACTGTCGTAAATTGTAACATGGTGTATAGATAGAAAGCGGATTTTTTAATTCGGAAGGTGTTTTCAGGCAAACTCGGTCAGTAGCGAAATAAATTCAATGTTGTTAAAAATTCAAGGCCATCAGCCAGTGGGCATAATAAATTACTTATTTTAAATAGCAGATAGTTCTGAACTCTACTTTCCTATTTTCTTATTAGAGCTACACAGAGGCGAAACCCAGTAGGTAAATAACTCATAAGAAAAACTCCAACCACCCATCCTCCATTCTGGGATTTCTAGCTACAATCGCAGATGCGGTAGAGTGAAAGCTGGGCCACCAAAATGACATGATAAAAAAATAGGTATGCCGAGGGCACCAGAGCGTTCTATGGAACTGTCGTCTTTTCTTATGATACTGGATCTTCATCTCACAAAAGAATCATTCCCATAAAAACAAAGAAGCAGGGAAAGACTCGTCTTCCTCTCCATCTCATCCGTTTTCTCATACCCTGGAGTTAATGCTTTTACAAGATAAATGGAAAATCGAAAAGTCGGCAAAATTTGGCAATCTCATCGCACTAACTTCGGAAACAAATGCTCTTCTTATTATGGATTGCATCAAACCAACTCTGCTCAACTATTTTCCTCATGGAGAATTTGTAAGATAGCTCAACATTGCAGGTACCGTCTGCCTCTCTCCTGCACAGAGTTGTAATTTATCGTGCTTCAATTCTTTCATCTGGGTGCTCGGATCTTGTTTTTCTATATAAAATACAGAAGTCTATCTCACTTGGAAATCTAAAAGTACTAACTAATATGGTGCTGAATTTGGGAAGAAAAATTTTGAAATTTGATTTCCAATTTAAGCAAACCTTTGTACTACTTCAACAATCTTCACCTTCTCATAATTATCAATATAATTCAATATTGACAAATTTAAATGCTATTATATTCAGTAATTGGATGAATTAAAAAGTATGCTATCGATTTCTTTATGAATTAAATCGAACTTCGCTAATGCCAAATGTAAATCTACGTAATAAATTAGTCATCTTTCTCTTTCAATTGACCTCACTTGGCTGCACCGCTGGATAATTGGATGAATTAAAAAGTATGCTATCGATTTCTTTATGAATTAAATCGAACTTCGCTAATGCCAAATGTAAATCTACGTAATAAATTAGTCATCTTTCTCTTTCAATTGACCTCATTTGGCTGCACCGCTGGATAGTAGTACCCATAATTTTCTCGTTTCGGCTACGAAGTGTTCAACACACATAATTTCAAATATTACTACAAATCTCCTCCAAGGAATTATGGGATCAAAGTCAGAATATATGAGTGAACGTGATATAATCTGGTTTACTTTAGGTTGTAACGAATCATAGATTTTTAAAACGCCTGGTCTACAGAAGAAATTGTAGTTACCCGTACTATAATGTAAAATTCCTCGTCAGCATAATTACAACAGATCACTGTACGATAGAGGTTGTATATACTTTGTATCCAAATAGAATAAGCTAAACACATCAATCAGTACGAACCTTGACTGAATCAAAACTGTAACTGTACGTTATGTTTTCTGTTTTAAATTCTTAAACTTTTCCGATAGCTAATCTATAGAAGGAATTATGCTAAAAAACTGATCATTTCTAACGTTAAACTTGCTTGGATTCCTCAGGAAGGACATTTGTCCTAATTTGTGAATAAATTAAAATTGTTCTATTCAAATTTCTCGCTCTATTCCTGGTATGGCAGATTCAGGAACGATTCTAACTTTGCACAAAATCTCCAAGGATTATATCCCATTCATATTCATTATTCATTACAAAGTAAAGTCATTTCTAACAAACGAAGAGAAAAATGCAAATTTCCTTAAAAACCTCCAGCGTTGTAAGGTGGATTAGAAATTCTAATGGTCGAGCTGAAAGGGAATTCAACCATTCCCAAGTTTTTGTCTCCTAAATGAGATACTTTAAATGCGCGACTCCCGACCATTGTGCTGAAGAGAGAGATTTCATAGAAACCTTTCTGACAAGTGAAACAAGAAATGACAATACAGGTGCTTTGAGTTTCGAAATTTAAAAGTAAAGTTCAAAAATGCCATTTTGTAATCATTTTTTAATTCAAATTTTTGAAATCAGGAAAAAGCTGTCGAAATTGTATATACGAAAATGTTATAAAACTGAAAACGCGGTCACTTGAAACTTATTAGTTGGGTAAGTCGATTTTGCACCCAACGTCAAAGAACAAAATCTACGAGTCATTTCAGTTGTATATACAAATATTGATGTGGTCTTCGATGAAATTGTGTACAGTAGAGTTGCCCTGCCTCGAGTTTAGAAAATACATATTCGTACGTAGCAAAATAACTGAGTAAATTTTAGGGATGGGTGTGTATAATCACAAGCAATAAACCGCATTACCCCTTAGTTTCATGGGCTTGGGACAATGGGGCTCTTTGATGAAATGGTAAGCGTAAGTACCTCTTAAGACATTCAATGAGTCCCCTAGATGGCCAGTTATCTCGCCTCGATACCTATTTGAAAACACCATTCAAACTAAGAAACAGCATTATAACTTCAACAACCAAGTCTATTGTTCATCCCCTTTCCTCTCCCCTTCCTCTAATGGCAGCGAAATTTCACTTCATTACTCTTAGCTGAGTTTTCCCCATCCTCTAACAGACTTTAGGACCACTGCGACTAAAATTTCGTATGGCCCGTATACCACCTTCTAAAACAATAATGTCTTACATTAATGACGAAGGGGCCTGTTTCTGTGTCACTATATCCGTGATCAAATCCCTATAAGGCTTGGTATTTTTGGAAAAACAGACAAAATGGCAATCACAAATGGGAACCTAAGGTAAAATACTGGACATACAGGTTGAATTTTAAATAGCTATGTATATTTAAGAATAATGTCCCAAATTCGCTAGTGCTTTGCAGGTTTCGTCCTAAGGAACATAGCTCACACAACGTAACAAGAAACAATATATAGCATCCACTCAAGTGCAGTTCGTTCTTTCGAGTTTTGCGTTACATGAACTTCGGTTGAAACTACTAAACACTAAACAATTCATTCTGACTGGCTCTAATTAACGATCCCAATCCCAGCTCCCAATGTTTACCGTTCAGTCAAACCGTAGTAACTACAGAATGCTATCTACACGTTTGGCACTTGTGTATGAATTCAAACCTGTTACAATTTGCGTAATCCATGACACATCATCAAAGGACAGTCCTAACGCCTGACCCAGCCGCAGGACATCTACATCATACATACTCCACATCTGACGGCCAATTTGCATTATTACGAACACTGCATAGGCGTGCTACCCGGGTCTGCAACACTAAATAGGAAGTGTGCTCGTTTCATACTTGGATTCTATTTTAATCCAGAGAACTGAATACCGAAATAGTAAGCCTGAGGCTCAGAAGGGCATATGTATATTCGTTCGCATTCAAACTCGATTCGCTGGATGCATTATAAAGATATAATGCTTACTCACAGAGAATATCCAAAACTTCGTGCTTTATTATGGCCTTACAAGATTTTCTGCAGATAATCATATTTACTTTAAAAGTAAAACCAAATTATCCACCCGATGGGATGGTAATTTTATCACACGCTAAAATGACCACGGATATTTGCAGGTACCATTGGCATTAGACCAGCAAAGCAGTTGCATTCGCTCAGTAAATATAATAAAAACAAATATACCTGATCCTGGTAGTGCTCAAAAAGGAACAAGCAGTGTCTCTAATACCCACACAAGAATGACTGACTAAGGATACTTCCTAACATCATTTTGTCTTACATTTGTTCAAATTCTGTATAAAAAACCAAACTGTATCGGGTAGATCAAATTGGTCAACCATATAGATGCATCCTCAAAATTTGTGAAAAGAAAAGAAAAAGCGTATCGACAGGTCAAGGGGTTTTTGGGGCCTCAGTCAGAAATTTTTCCCATCAGCTTAAAAATTGACAAACCTTTTTACACGCTTCTACAACAGACCAGTTTTCATAATATTATTCAAATTAACATGTTAGAAACGGAGGCTATTCTTACTACGAAATGCAGAATGACTGTGAAGGAACCAAAGTTTGAATGCTAGTAAAGCAAGATACTAGTGAAGTAAATGCAAGTAGAAATCATATTCACTACAATTGAAGTTAAAATCGCGAAATCATACAATTTAGGCATATTGGATTTCGTAAAGGCGAATCAGATAGTTCAAGCAGTATGAAAACATTCAACTTTCTCCATTTAATACAGGGCACAGTACTTTTGCTAAATCGCCGAATGAAAAGCACAATTTACTTGAATGGATCTGGTGTGCAAGTGCGCATATTTATGCATAGTGGGCCCTCCGAGTTGGCAAAGTCCAACTTTGTCTTTATTTAGTACTCAGAAACTCGACTCCTCTATAAGCTCTCATAGAAGCAGAAGAAGCTACAGTCAAACTCTCTTCTTCGGCTCTACATCCGAGGAAAGTGCCAAGAACTGGTAGATTCACTCAAAACAGAATATAATGGTTCATCTTCATCTAAATAGCAAAATTTCATTTCATTCCTACCATCTAGTTTCAAATCCTTTCTCACGCTCAACTCGTTCCAAAATTTTGAATAAAGTGAAGTCAATTAAACGTGTGAAAGAATATTAATGTAAAGACAAAATGCTTCCCATTCTCGGAGTCATTGCATCGTATGGGTTCCTGATGCATCTATACATTAAACCAGACTCCAACATCCATTAATATGACTGGTTATGGTTGTCCACACGTGTAATAGTGTTGTAATATGCAAAAACACATACCTGCGAAAAAACAGAAAAATATCACTTGATTAGTTCAATTAAGTTAAGTAATTGGTGGACATGTATATGAAAACTTTGCTATTTAATTTCAACAATACTAATAACTTATTATATTCCGAATTTAAATATATGCTGCATACACATACCTGCAAAAAAACAGAAAAATATCACTTGATTAGTTCAATTAAGTTAAGTAATTGGTGGACATGTATATGAAAACTTTGCTATTTAATTTCAACAATACTAATAACGTGTTATTTTCCGAATTGAAATATATGCTGCATTACGAGCGATCAAACATCCAACAAAACGAAACAAATTTATTTCATTCAGAAACTTTCTTTGTTTCCTTCCACTGATCGTAGTGATAAAACAAAAGTTTATCACTACGATTTATACCCCACTCAAACTTTTACTGGAAACCAAAAACCAGACTACATAAATATATACTTAGACCATATTCCATGACTTTAGTGCTAGAACGACCTAACGTATTGTCAACTTTCTCTTATGCATACGCCTACCTACCAGTACGTTAAAATAAATCGAGTTATACCACGTAGCTCCAGATCACCAACTACTCAACTCTCCTATCCCACAGGCGGGCAGATACGCTAATTAAATCCAAAATCGCGGCTAGTTTTAATGAGTTTCATTTCTCATTAACATTCACAAGAATTGTTACCCCTAAGTCATTCGTACCATACACGGCTGGCGGAACGGGAGCAATCGAATAACCTTCTGTGTTCCTGAACGTCATGAGTGCATACTTGAACTCGCTCGCTATTTTCGTCTCCTGAAAGACTGACCATGAATGAATGGAGAAATTAAATTCAAACCATGGTCTTCAAATTCCACCAGATTCCAATCGCAATATTTTCTTGTAGCCCTAACTGGAGCTCAAGGAATAGAAGAGAAATAGATAGATGGATATGCAATGCGGGACAGGGGTATCCTCCTTTCACGTTATTCCTGAGACGAGAATGAATTGACTCGTTCAGTCTGCTAAACTGAGCGAGAAGAAATGAGCTTAGCCTACCAACCCTTTCCCTAGCCCTAACCCTGTCATGACCATAACAATACAAACACATCTAAAAGGAAGCTTTCCATTTTCGAGTGAAATCAACCGAAGGATATCCCTTTCCTGAATTTCCGCTCTCTATTTTCATAATATCCGACCAAATTCCCTCCTCTACTCCTCGGGAGTCTCAATTCCAACTCATGGATGGCTTCCGTCGACATTCAAATGACACAAAGTTTTCACATCAAAATATCCTTTTGCAAAATCAATGGAGCTGGAAGCACTAGCCAGCACACACTTGTACTTCTGGAGGCATACGAGAAGTGTTTCATCGGCTTCCATTAACTAACCCAAACAAAGCACATCGCGTAGCCTTCCTGCCCAAATTATACATGCACCAAATGCCTAAGTATTCTAGTGTGAGTCTAGGAGTGCAATGTAGTCAATTTCGTCCTCGTCCTACCATGTCAAATGTGAAGTCCTCGGTTGCAGCAATAATGCGAAGAGAGGAGAACACTTTGACAAAACTCAACGTAAGCCACAGGCTAGCAGGATTGGGTTCTGTTTGTGTGAACCGTGCCAAGCTGTGCACTTATAATCCACGGCACCAGAACCTATTACTTGTAACGAACTCGCAAGGGAGAGAAAGTCAAGTAGCTAGCACTAGCACCAAACTTAAGTCTAGGAGCAATTTTCATTCTCAAAGCCAGCCTTCCCCATTCCAATTCTAATTTGGTGAGACTACTAGTAGAGTAGACCCAAGCAGTGTGGTAGTTGGTAGAGAGATCATTAGTCAAGAAAGGAAAAAGGGAGGTGAGTTTGTGAAAAGAAAGCAAAGGTGAATGGGGGAGTATGGGAGAATAGAAAGAATTCACAATCCTTGATTCTATGAATCCCATCTATCAGCAGTTATCATAAATGAGCTTAACTTTCATTTGAGTTACTTTCCCTTTCTCTTTGAGGACAATGGAGGAAACGATAGTGTTGGGAAACGAAGAACTAATGACACACATCCGACAGACGTTCCCTTTCTTCTCTCCACACTTACATCCATCCCTGGCATATCCTAACTCTACTTCCAATAAATTCAAGATACAAGCTAAAAGCTGTCGCATCAGGATTTGACAGCCTAGCCTCGTCTCCCGGTTTCCCATTAGTAACTACTTAGCTTGAATCCTTATGCTGAAAGCTCATTGACTGCAGATTTCTTCACTTCACTTAATTTTCCTTTCCTCCTCCTCTTCCTCCACTTCAAATCCAAATTGACAAAACCAAGGGGAAGATAATAATAAAATCTTGAGCGAGACCAGAGTTTAACTTACTTAAAATAATCACGTTTCATTCTCTCGAGGCTGTAAGGTAAGCTCGTCTAAGCACACTACGCTAACAAGAAATATACATATACAATATATTCGTTGAGTAGCGAAAGAATGAAAGTTACGTCATGACTTTCACGATGAGGTGAAATTACTAAAGGTCAGAAACCACCGCACCTTATTATGTGTGCTTGATTTGGGTGACTTTAATATAAGTTGTTTATCGACAGTAGAAAATATTTCTATCATTTAAAATACGCCAAAAACTATAAAAACTAATGCTTTTTCCGATTAGTTTTTGTAGCGCGATTGTCCTCTAAATATGCAAGGTGTAGGTCAGCCAAATGTTCATCGTAAATGTGCCCACTTTTCATTATCTTGTAACGACTTGGTGATCAAATTAAAGTTGGGATGCTAAAACCAAATTCCCAAGATGGATCAAATTCATAGGCGACCACCCACGACGAGAATTTGTGATAAAGTATTTCAACCACCCAGGAATTAATTGCACTCATCAAAGAAATGAAACTGCTTTGGTTCCTGAATAAATAAACTCCTCACTTTTCATTATCTTGTAACGACTTGGTGATCAAATTAAAGTTGGGATGCTAAAACCAAATTCCCAAGATGGATCATATTCATAGGCGACCACCCACGACGAGAATTTGTGATAAAGTATTTCAACCACCCAGGAATTAATTGCACTCATCAAAGAAATGAAACTGCTTTGGTTCCTGAATAAATAAACTCCATCCACGTAACGCCCATATTCAGGCGTGAAAACACGATCGAGGGAAAACCCGCGTGAAACATGCAAAGGAAGTAAATAAGTAAAGGTATAGACTGGTCTAAAAAACCTTGGGGTAGTTTTGTCTATTGAAATCATTTCCTTCATCATTATTCAATGGACTCTAATCAAAGAACAAAGTGAAAGAGACTGCCTACCCAATTTCCTTCTTACAAATTGAATTTTCTATTGAGCTCTTTCAATCATTCCTTCCTTCATTAGAGGAAAACTAAAGGAACAAAATAGAAATTAATTTACCTGCTGGTAATGCTAATATTCGATCGACAAGGGCTACGTTATGGTGAATAGTTATTACTTGCTTGAGGTAATATTTACAAATCTATAGTCAACAAAATTCTCAAAAGCAAAAGCGATTCATGAAGACAAACGAAATGAAAAGGAGAAAAGAAAGGAAGGAAGAATGGAAATGGTGAAAATGTATTAAAACACATTTTCTTCCGGATGCATTAGGACCTACGATCGGAATGAACGTCATGCGCTCACATCTCTTTTCTTGTGGCACAGAAGCTGGTCTGATTCCCGATTTTCGGTCATACTTCTAGAGTCTGAGAAGGCCCAGAATCTACAGAGGACGAAAGAAAATCCGACTGAAGCCGAGGAAGGGCCGCAAAAACTTTCTCAAACCTAGCCCGTTTTCTGCACACACAAACACACATTCAGAGTCAAACACAGCCACGACACTGTACTAAAAATAGCTGCTGTTCCACTCTCGCAAATATTCACTGTTCCATTGCAAAGTTTTTGCTCTTAACTATAGTATAATTTTTAATTTTAGTTCTACAAAATCTGATTGCATCCTTTCATTGCTACATAATTTGATCAGAAATCAAATTCTTTCGATACAATGTCGATCTCTATTAGAACATTCTTTTTCTATCGTGAAGTGTGCCGCAAGTAATTCCCCGGAAGTGGAAAATAGAACAAACGACCTACGAATCATTGTTCATTGCTACATAATTTGATCAGAAATCAAATTCTTTCGATGCAATGTCGATCTCTATTAGAACATTCTTTTTCTATCGTGAAGTGTGCCGCAAGTAATTCCCCGGAAGTGGAAAATAGAACAAACGACCTACGAATCATTGCATCTGCAACCTTGCATCTACTTCGGGTGGTTAATTCCCCCTTCCGTCGGAGGACGTCAATCTCAGAAATGTGTCGCTCCAGGTCCGTATTCTCAATGTAGGTACAAATTACTGCTTTCAACCGCGCTAGCTGCAGAGGTTAAAAATTTCAGGTCCTAGCCTAGTGCTCAACCGTCGTTAATCTAAAATCCACTCAAGTAAAAACTAATGTACCGGGAAAGCAATTAACTCATGAATCCCCCTGCAAATGAAGGAATCTAGATTTCTTTTCCACATAATTTTTCAAAAGACAGTTTTAGATTCTGCACTGCTATGTTATAGTCGCATTAAAGATTGATAAAGCGCAGTAAACGAGGTTGCGAGGTGCAAATCTATTTCAAGACAGAATAGCTAATCTGAAAGCCAAAGCTAAACTATTAAAGCTATCGCAGATTTAATCGTTACAAGAGCCTAATAAACTTACTTTTAAAAAGTCAAGTTTCTACACAATAATGTTTGTCGTTTGTATGCATGTATGCTAAAAAATACGGAGGATAAGCAGAACAGTATACTTTGTGTCCCATGTGGCTAATTTATTCCATACCATACTCTCTTCTTAATCTCAAACTAGAAAACATTCCATTTCTAATTAAACACTTCCTTCCATTGATACAAAATTTTTATAAATTAGAGACAGATGAATGACTCTAAATGAATTTAAGTTGAAAGAAATTCCATTAATTTTGAAAGCTTGTCTGAAGCCGAAAGCAAAACGCTATTAGTACAGTAATGTGAGGAAGTTAAGAGGAAGATGGAAAGAGAAGGTGGAGTTGGACAGTTCCTTCTCCTTGTCACTTCTCCCATTTTCCCTCTCATCTATCCCGATTTCTTGATGGGTAAACGGAAATATTTTGGTAGAGAAAGTAGTTATATGCTATCAGCCTAGGATTTATAACTCCAGCGCTGTCGGGGTCTACCTTATTGTGACTCTTCTTCTCAAATGTCCTCTCAACGTGTCAAAGCGATTGACACTTGATAAGGGATATTACAGTCAATTCTCGTCACAAAAATAAATGGTAGCGACAAGCTTAAGTTTAGCTAAGAAATTCTAGACTGGCACTTAATTTGACAGTATTTCATGCTTCAAATGTATTGTTGCTCTCAATCAATGGTGAGACTTTATAGTGAATGGTTTTTATTAACTTTTTTAATATTACAATCATTATATTACTTAAACTATCTAATCTTTTCACAACCTTATCCTGTATCACTAACTCCTCTTTTGTGTTTTCAAATTTCGATTTATTTAAATCCTGAAAAACAATGCCCACTTAGTTTTCCTTTCCTTAACGTGAAGTCTGTATTCGCCAAAACCAACATATTAGTGCAATTCCTATAGGTAATTCAGAGTCACTTTGCCATTGTTTTAGTGTATTTCCACATAAAGCTCTTGGTAGAAAATTATAGAGAGGTTTATGAGCCTATCTCTTCTGAACAAGCAAGACTTGCACATACAGTATCACCGTGCATAAGTGGTGACCTTAACAAATT
>WJEZ01002788.1:0-12447 GCA_009869925.1 Thalassaphorura encarpata | reverse complement strand
AAATGACCGAGGGCAGCGGTCACCAAACAATTGATCAACAGTTTGGGCCGCTCTATACTACGACACGATGAGAATGAAAAGTTCTTAACTCTATGCTTGTAAGGGACGCAGTTGTTTGTACTACCTTGGGTACATTAAGCTGTTACCATGGGATGGTACGTCAGGCTGTTACCATGGGTTAGTACATTGGGCTGTTACCATGGGATGGTACCTCAGGATGTTACCTTTCTTATTTCGAATATTTAAAGAGAACTAACATCAATCAACATCGGTTGATCTTTTTATATATAATCAGATGCTGTAAGGTATGAAGAGGGCTAATTGATTGTCACGGTCTTCCTCTATAATTTCATGAGTTTATTTGCTAGCAGGCGTGAGTTGGTGGGTGACTGTACCTAATAATTTTCAATAAATCACTTAATCCAACCTAAATTTCATTAACAAATATTCATCTCGTATTGACATAATGACAAAACAACGATTTCTCAAGGTAAATTATTAACGACCCGATGAATAACGAAGTGTCTTAATGCTACTGCTTGGGGTCAAGTCGTGTGGCTACCTTGTCGCTCAATTTTAGATCACGGGTAAATTTTGAGGACAGAGCGAAGGGCGGTCGTTTCACACTAGACGTCTTTTATGTACACATATAGAGCATAATACGATTAATCTCTCAAATGGTTTATTGCAAGATTGGTTAAGACTTCATGGCTTCCTTACCATAAGACATATCAAGAAACTGGAATCGAAAAACATAAAACATAACAATAAAAAAATTGCCGGATTTCTACCCAATTTTTAACGAATTCCGTTAAGTTTCTTTATATACCACTGTACTAACAAATGGTTTGGAAATTTTGTAGTTATAACTAGGAACAAATTGAAGAAAAATTAATACTCAAGGGCGAGGCGTTCAAGAAATTAGGATAAATCCAATGTTATTTAAAACCTTTAAATCTTTTCAACAACAATAAATTTTGAAACAAATGAATTTAAATATTTTAATAAAAAAGCGTATTGCCGACATCTGGAATCCCCGGAGATGCCTTTGCAAATTGCGAGTAGTCAGGAAACCTCTGAAAATAAAAATAATATGCTCAAGAAATTTGGTTAATTAGTCAATTTGAAAACAAATTTGTAAATCTCACCATTAATTAGTAGCTCCAGCTTTTTTCCCTTTTTTGTTTTTCTTCACAACTTCCCCACCAACATTTTCGCCCTCCAGATTCTTTCGTTTCGTGGTCAATTTATCTGCCTCCTTTCTCCATCTCTTCCTGGCTTCCATCATTCTCTTGTAAACTCGTTTATGTTTATTCCGAATCATCATAACACGAAGAGTATACTCTTCTTTCGTCTCATCAGCTTTTTGTTTGATTGGATCCAAAACTTCTGGAATTCCAGGTTTGACCTTCATTTGTTTCTTTAATTGTTTTTTCGGCTCATCGTCCTCCTCATCCTCATCTTCGTCCTGTTTATCTTCTTCCGACTCTGCATCCTCGGAATCATTTGCATTTGATTCAATTGCTGGAGGTGTAGGATTGAATTCCTCAGTTTGTGGGACAATGCCATTTTCCATATCAAAGAATTGTCGTTTTTCCTTTGGTATGTAATCACCCTCTCTTTCAGTCAGGAATGGTGAGACATGAGGTGGAAGAACAGCTCCAATGAAATAATTCTCAACTGGCAATTTCTTCCCAAGATTGACAGAATCAAATACCCATTGTGGTTGAACATAATAGCGAGATAAATATTTTTGACCGTCAATATTTCTATCCACAATTTGATGAGTGACGGATTCTTCAGACTCATCAAAAGTAGCTCCAGCAAATAAATCCTTATCCCAAGAAACTTGACCACCAGCTGAGCGAATAACAAATGTGAGGGCTTCTCTTGGAACTTCTCTGTTGAGAAAAAACTTTTCTCCTTCAAAAAGTGTTTTGACACGATTGATTCGAGCAGCCTCTCTTTTTAATTCTTCAATTTTCTCAGCATCTGCTGTGTCTGAAGGCTCAAATTCATCCATTTCTGGGACAGTCTCAGCATTATCCCCTTCTTGGGCACGGAGAAGACTTTGATTTAGAGCAGCGACTCTCTCTGACAACAATTCCTCCTCAGACGCAACTTCTTTGAATTTATTCCCTTCAGTCGTTGATGGGAGTGTGACCAATTTTGGTGGGTAGCACATGTTAAGGGAATGGAAAAGACGGAAATTAACAAATCCTAAGACTGTGCAGTAGAATTCTACAAAAGTAGCCATGATACGAAAATCAACTTCATCTGGGGACTGGGGTTGAAATCCAAATGTATGTGGAACAATCCAAGTCACAGGTTGTCCCAAAATATCTGCTTGGAAATAATAACCCTTGATTGACACAAAGACTTTACGAAGGGCTCTATTCTCAATGACGTAGTGCATGAATTCTGTCGTTAGGCGGCGGCAAAGGCGAGATACCCCAGGGGGAACGAAACGCATGCTGGGGAAAGTGGAGAAGAGACAGGTGAGGGTCAAACAATCGTCCATATCACGAACAGCATCAGTGAAGGAAGGATAGCGTTCCTTAACAATATGATCCAACCGATACGTTGGTTTATGTTCCATGATTTTCTTCAATCCTACATAATCCTTCATTGCCAATGCTCTAGCCTTTCGTCTCATGTAGACTTTGTGCTCTCGGAGATTCCACATGATGGGTTCGTGGAGTAAGAACTGAATGTCCTTCTTCAAGTACAAAGTTTTCTTCTCAGTGGACCCCTTTTGGGCTCTCTTCCGATTCTTTGGCTCCCTTGGATAAATTCCCTTCAATATACATAAGCGACGGAACATTTTCAAACTCAGTTGAAGTTTTTGAAGGGCCTGCTTCCTTGTCAGGTAAATCGATGCCTCCCCTGACTCGAACTGCAACAAAAAAACATGGACATACAAATATTAGCAATTTTGCATGTATGTCCTCAAAAAGTAATCAAGAATAAAGAATAAAAACTAATTAAGAACAACCAATGATGTATTAAATTCAAATAAGGTTCAACATAAAGCATGGTTGGACGCGTTTGCATACTTGAAAATGTAATGCATGGAAATGGATTAGAGTAACTAGAATAGATTGAATATGAAATGTGGTATGATTAGCGCAAATCTCACCTTCTTTTTCATTTTCCCCATGTTGGCTCAGTTGTTGTTTTTGACTGCTGATTTGATAAAATGTCCAAATTTCCAGTCTTTTTGGGGATTTGGATGAAGAACTGGAGGAAATCCTGAGGTTGAAATGAACCGTGTGCCGAGAACGTGGGTTGAGTTTAAAAATTCCCACAAATCCAATCGCGCTCGGCTCAACATACCTCAGTCTCGCCCTTCACTAAAAACAATCCACAAAAATTTCTACATTAAAATAAAATTAAAATGTATTCATAATTTAACTATACTCCAAATGATAATTTAGAATTTAATGCGCGTAGTCATAATTATTGATTTTCTAATAATTTCTTCTACCACTTTAGAAGTATAACAAAATATAAAATCAAGAAACAATGGTTCGAGGGGACATGCACTGCATTGCTTTGCATCATGTCTCAATTTTCCCAGATGTTAGTTAGTAGTAGCATTACGGTAAATGATAAACAGGTAAGATACTCAATTCTACATGTACATCGCCGTAAATTCCATTTTAGAGAGTGGTTTTTAGCGAGGCCTGAATTCAGAAATGAGATACGGGTTTTAGAATCAAATTGTAGAAAATATAAGAATTTATTAGGTTGTTTTGCATAGCACAGGGCCCGGGCCGAGCTAAATTAAAGCCCAGGTCCTAATACAGGTCAATTTCCCGTTTCAAGGTCCGGTTCGCGTTTTCATTTTTTCTGAAGTTGTTTAGCTGTTAAACCCTGCTAAATTCATCGGGCATCCAAGGTATCGAGATATAAAGGTCGAGTTTAGGACAAAGTTAGTGTAATAATAAAAAGTCATTTTTGTTGCATTTAGTTTTTGATGGATTCAAGAAATATTATTTAAACATAGGATGTAAGGTAGACTGATTTTTAAGTAAAAATGGTATAAGATTATGTATGATCTCATTGTTGCTGGCATTATTCCTGATTCACAGTTTTATTTGATTGTGCGGTTACCTTATTCGTAATTTACAATAAATATTGATGAAGTTTTCGTATCATCCATAAACTTCACTTTGAATTAGTATGATGAGCAGGAAAATTCATTTAATTCATGATACTTTACTTTTCTCTTCACTAGAATAAGGAGCGGTTTGAACCTGAAATTACTTGAAATTTAAACTGCATTAACATATGATGAAATATTTTGACTTGTTGAGAAATAAGTATTCCAGGGCATGTGTGAATTATTCAGCGCTAATGGATTTTTCTATCAAGGTTATCGTCAAATGTTTCATCAAAAACCCATCCAAGCCAAGTTCGAGGAAATACAGGTTTTATAGCAAACCTATTATTTTAGTCAGAAGAAATAAAGACAAACTGTGAATTTGAATTACGCAAAATTGGGTCAAGCTTTAGGTACATGTAGCGTTGTTTTTCAGTTTAGAAAATCCAAGGAACAATTCCCTGGAATTTTCCAGAAGGTCTATCGATCAAATATGAATATGCGACAGAGTAGAGCAATTAGAGTGTTTCCACGTGCCTCCATTGTTAAATTTTTAATTAAGGTCCGTCTCCGCATGTAAAACTTTAACATTGCATGTAGGACGGAAGAAACGGTTCAATAGTAGTGGCAAATATTTGGTTTTGTATGCTAACCCTAACCACTACTAAACTTTGGACGAATAATTATTTATCGCCTCCCATTTCCCTCGGTCCACCTGATAATAAATAAGCCAAACCAGAAACCACTGGGCCCATTAGTTCCTCTCAAGGGCATTCTACTGTCAAATATTCTCTTCACTATTTTTAAAACCATAAAGCATTTAACTACGCTGCTGTGTGGCTACAGGCAAAAGTTAACCATCCATACATCCGTCCTCTGTCTACATTTTAGGTTAACCCTTTCTCTTGAGTATTCAACTGGTACATTTATGATTAAAGGCAGAAAGGGTTAAGCTTTAGCTTTATCGATCTCTTCTTTAGGGACATTCTTTCCAATGTTCCTTCCTAAGCAAAGGGTGAATCAGAAACATAGCGGCAGCCAAATGACGTATGAGAGTATGTAGAAAATTCTAGAAGGTTTCGCAAAGAAATCCATTGTATTAGTGCTAATAGAACTAAATGATGCCATATAATGGTAAAGATTGAGTACGTTGAACCCATCAATCGTACATTTCTTCCCAAGAAAAAATGAATATGTTGGAATAACCTTAAAATGCAATTAATAATCCTAACATTTCTTCGATCTGAAGCCTATAACGAAATCTGCAATAAATTAACCCTGCAAATAACTGAAAAATTCATGAATAATCTGGTACTAGTAGAACAATTCAAACAAAACAGACTTCAAGATCAGTGGTGACGGTAGGATTATTGCAACATTGGACATTTCACGAGATCTAAATTCTAGTGCTATTGATATTTCTCTATTAACACATTTTCCAATGAAAGATCATTTCTTGTAAATGCATATAAAATCATAAAATGAATTCAAATTTATTGGGGAATTACTAATTTCTGTGGAATTCATTCATTTGACATTAGAGTTGAAAGTTGAATAAAATATGTTGTGTGGACAGATAGGCTGTTGCACTGCAGATACAGATAACAAATTAATTCATTCCTAGTAACATGATGAGAGCACATCACATCGATAGCAGACACGAGGATCCTGCATGAATCAAATGCGAAAATATTGCACTTGAGAGACTTATAGATAAAATAAATTCCATTGAATCTTGTTTTCATGCTAAATCAGCATTAGCATCATAAGATTTCCAAGTTCAAAGATTTTGATATTCGCAGAAAACAACAATTTTTTGTGCATAAAGATTTTGGTATACCTTGGTATAAAAGAACGTTGTTGATTATGCAATCCCTGAGTTTAATTTCACTGTGGGCGAAGTGCTGGGTGTGAGTCAGAGTACTTTGGGCTTAAGGCTGCTACGACGCAAACATGATTGACCACCCTATTTCCCTCATCATTCCCTTGGTGGTGATCGTAAGTGTGAATTTTATAGTAGGGGAAGTATATACTCGCACTTATCCCATTTACGTCATTCAACAACTTTCCCAACCAATGAAAAAGCTACAAGTGTGGTAGAGAAATGTATTGCGAACCTTGCATCAGCCATTCCCTTGAATAAAGCTGTTCAGGAGAGTCATCATGATATTTGGTCCCAGAGAGTATTCAAAGAACAGTGACCATCGTCTAAATTTTATAAGACGAGTCCAAGTCAAAAGAGTTGTTCAAAAAACCCAATAATACCCTCACCAATAAAACCAAAATTTCCAACATTCCAAACCATCAGTTGTCAAACAACTAACACTCCGATCTAGTCATCTGGAGTCTATTTTTTTATCCATACAACACAACGTATCAGTCAGTGATTCAAAATGCTGTACGTTCAACAAGTAAGAAGTCGTAAAGAAACCTTGGTTCCCCTGAGGGACTCATTGGATGACAATTCGTCCCTTTGCTCCAGTTCGGGAGATGACAATGACATCAAGATTGAAATTGTGGATTTGTGCTCCATGGGAGAAGTCACATTTGAAGATCAAATCATAGAAGTCGTCACATCACCATCTGGATCCACATTTTCTGGAGACTGTTCCTCAGGGGTTAGAGATGAAAATCCAAGACCAAGGAAACGGGCAAAACTAGATCATTTGTCCATGGAACAAAAAGCACAACATAGAAAAATGATGAATCGGATTTCTGCACAAAGCGCAAGAGATAGACAAAGAAATCTCATGCTCCAACAAGAAGACACAATCAATTCACTCAACATAACCGTAAGTTCAAATAAAAATACAAATTAAGGTCAAGTCATACTTCAAACGTCAAGTGTCTCAACTTTTTCTTTTTTATACAGAATGACGTTCTTCAGAAAGAGAATAAAAAATTGAAGGCACTAAATGAAAAGATCCTGGCAGAAAGTTCAGCAGCAGCAACCAAAGCAGCTGAGGAAAATAATCGGTTGAAAAAGTTGGTGCAAGAGCTTGAGAAGAAATTGGCTGAAAGTGTCAGAGTGCGTGAGAGTGAAGCGTCAGGGGTCAAGGATGAAAAAGTCTGTAGATGTTCTTCTACTTCTGAGCCTGCTGTGCTCGAAAAGTACCCTCTGCTGAAGGGACCGGACCTCCAACAGACTTTAACATTCATACTCCTGATGTGGACCTTTTCCACTTTGACATGGACACGCCAGAAATCCTTAAGGCTCTTGAACACTTTTCCCAACAAATCCTGTGTCAGGATTCCGATTTTACTTCACTTGAACAGGTAAACCTCAATTCCATAGTTTCATCAACTCCTACTTAATGTAATTAAAACTAATCCATATTATTAATTAATTAATTTCAGGTTATTGAAGGCGGAAATGGAGAAAACACTCCCAACACAAACAACGCAACATCTGGATCTAGCCCAGGAGCTATTGAAGTGGGATCAATCAAAAGCGAAAACACCGGGTTAGCTGCTGACATGAAGGAATTTTCATCAATGTTATCAGAGTCAACACTCAAATTGGACAGTTTGGAGACAAACATGAGGAATTCTACACAACTCAAAAACCCACCTACAATTTTGCCACCCCTTGAGACGGATTTTGGATTTTTATCACCCCCAATTTCCCCAGCCATGTATTCCCCACCCCCAGTCAATTCCACAACGGACTCTTTATCCAAACAACAAAATTATATTGGAAAAGTTGAGGATTTTAACAATTTCTTAGATTCTGGCTATGGCCTTTATGATTCCCAACATTGGAATGCACCTGAGAGCATGGATTCTGAGGAATTATTTCCTGATTTGTCATTTTAATTTTTCCTCTCAATTTCTTTTCTCAATTTCATGTGTGTATTTATTATATAATTATTATTATACAAAACAAATATTTGTAATTATTATTAATTAGTACTAATATATATTATTACTATAAATTTTAAATGTCAACGGCTCTCAGGTGCTTAGGCCTTAGTTTAGAATTAGAATAAGAACTTTGTGGTTAAAAAAGTTCGTTTGATGGGATTTCCATCTAGGTCGGGGATATACATGTAAATAATGAAATTGTTTAAGATCAACTTAATCTTTATGAAGTAATTCATAGTTATTCAAAGCTACCAGTGAATGAACATGGAAAAATTACTTTTAGGTTTACTTTCTAATCATGAATTTAACCTATTATTCGGGGAATTTATATGTTACAACAACTACTGTTTTGGGATTTATTTTACTAAATAATTGCTTTAATTCCAACTTTTGGTTTTAAGAGAATGGCAAAATATACAAAATAAAATCAACTCATGCTCCACCAAAAATCATGCATTGTGGAACTCTAAATTCGTGTTATTGTTTGAATTGCTTAATTTTGGCATTTAAATCTTACAATATCATTCGGAAATTATATTGATCGTCGCATGCAAATTCAATAGAATCTTAGGCACCCTTACCTTGAAAAGTCTTCGTAAATTTCAATTATTAGTCGAACGAACCGCAATGATTTTGCATCAGGTCAGGATTTGTTGAATGTGAAAGCGTAGGCTAATCCACAACGTTTTGATTTGGCTGATGCAATTTCTGAGGCGATGTGCCACTTTTTACACTTGTTAGTCATTCCTGCTCACCTGCTTTATTTTTTTCGCTCATCAACGTGCGTATTTGTTGTATGACACTTCAAATCACAAGTTCTCATTGTTATGATCGAAATAGAGCGACTCAGAATCATACTTTTATCAATTTTCGTGCACATCATGTCCTGCGTCAGAACTTCAAGATTTACGTCAATCTCTAGAGCTTTTAATGAATTTTTCGAGGATTCACATGAAATAAACATAAAAATAAATTGACGTTTCAAGACACACAATGAAATTTTTTTGTTAGGCACTCGCCCATTTTATTGGTTGCTTGCGTTTCATTCTGGTACATTATATAATATTGTAGTTACAGTTGCAATAATGAGGTTGTATGATTTTTTTTTAAATTTTTAAGTTTTTTTTCTTCATCTTATACGAGAGAACACACAATTCAGCCTGAATTCGTTTCCTGTTTATCTTTTTTTTTGTTTTGCATACTTAGTTTTGACGACAGCATCACTAAAAATTAAGAACAATAATGTTTCGTTTTACAGTTACTTAAATTAGCGTAAGAATAATTATTATTATTTAACAATAATTTATGAATAACAGGTTTACACAATTTCTTTCATAAGTATTTACATTCCACACCCACATCCATTTCACCTTCTGCGTTCAGAACCAATTTCAGCGCGGGCTGTAGATACTGTTACATCGCGCCGCGCCGCGCAAGTCCAAATAACAATAAATTTCGGCGGGGACACAATGTAAACGTTTGTTTCCATTGTGTTTGGAGGAATTTATGATTATAGATCCCATGAATTTTTAATTACAATTAATTTTTGGCGGGGTAATCTCTCCCTGATAGGTTTCCCATTGCTCTTTTTTTACTGGGTTCTCATTTAGGGTTTTTCATTAAATTAATTTCACACATTCACACGAATCAACCAACCATTTCATTCAATCTCAAGAAATGGCACATTACACTATTGTCATCTTAGCGATTTCAATCCTCTCGTTTCCCTCGTTTCTACCAGGGTTCATTCCCCAAGTGTCCCTCTCCCCATCATCCTTCCTTCCTTCCTAAGAGATACTTTTAGAATTAATTAGCTCAATGAATGATATCTGTTAGTTTCATTTTATCCTATCAACCATTAGCGTTACCTAATATGTACTCTTTTAAAACAAACAATTTTTTTCAGAGCCATCACTGTAATTATGTATAAAATATTTGCAGTTTTTTTTGTGTTTCTTTAATTTTCTTTTATTTTTTTAATTTTTTTTGTTATGTTTGTGTTCCTAAATTGTCTTCCCTTCCTTTCTACAAGCAACAACGGCAATACTTGCATAAATAATACGTCGACGTTAAGTTTTAAGTTAATTAGTTTTTAGCATGGGCGTGCAAAGGACTCAATCCTAGCCTGTTCCATTTCATTATTAAGATTAATTAATTATAGTTAATTAGATCAAGCTATATAATTAGATAATACGAACCAACAACAATAAGACACATTTGTTTCTGTGGCTATAACGTTATGCAGACCAGGTTTTGATTAGTTAACACATGAACGAGGAGTTTTCTCGATCATTGAACGGAAGCAAATAAACTTTTATCAATTTCCCTTCCCCATCCCCCGTGCATAGATTTGTTGTAAATTGAGAGTTTTTTCAAGTTTTTAATTTAATGGTCAATCCACGATTATTGCAAAAATTCCAACTCAGGTTTAATTTTAATTAATTTGCGAGGATTCAAAAGAATCCTCAAGTTAGACCGTTGGGTTTATGGATATTTCAATTTTTGATTACGTACGTTTGTACGAGTGCACAAAGAATAGGTAGTTGTAATTAACACAGTTTTTATCATTTGAGGTTTCATCTGTTAGTTTTTTTTAGTTTTTAGTTTTGAGTTGATGACGTCAAGACACTTGGTTGGATTGGAACGATACAATACGTAAATTTGCGTTTTGCGCTTCCGCTGAAAGCCTAAAAGTAGTTTGCGCGCTTTTTTAATAATTTTTTTTTCAAATTGACAGACACAAAAAATAGTATTCCTTCCACCATCCACACTCATGAGGTCAAAGAGAAGAATAAAAATTCAACTCGATGTCCTTAGCAGACAATTTGAAAGGAGATGATTAACATGAACAACGTATATTAGGTTACACACGTGCTATGCTAATTATTATTTAATTGTGCATAGTTATAATTTACCCGAAAGATTATTACTCACAGTCCCTTCATTTTTTATTATTATCAGTGATTTGCATTTTTTGGTTTCAAATTAAAATTGTCAATCTTTTATTCTATTCTCAAGCAAGGCAACGTTTTAATTTCGTAGTGTGTTTGCATATCTTTTCTTAGTCATGAAAAATTATTAAAGGATTAACCTCAAAATCAATTTGAACGGAAATGTAGAACGTAGGAATTAAATTTTCAATCCCACTCTCACTAACCAATTTTAAAAAGTCAAAAGCAAATTTCAAAAAATTAGCACGACACAACCGGTAAATGGTTACATTTTTAGGCATAAGATTTTCAAAACACTAAATTTGCATTGTTTCGTCTTTTATGGGCATAACTAGTTTAATTGCTTGTTGTGCATAGTTAAATACGTGTCCCAAGTTCCACCTCTCTTATCATCGTTGTTGTTCCTTATTATTGTTACGTCCCTTTGCATACGTATATTTGTTTTATATTGAGTCAAATACTAATTAATTATTTAACTAATTAGGTAGGTAGTTAGGACGAGAGTTGCATAAAAAGGAGTTTTCCTTTTTTTAATAATGAAATCGTACTTAAACCTACTTGACCTCCCAAATTGTTCCTCACCTCAGCGTTACTAGCACAATCATCATTACTACACATTTGTAGTAATAATGAATGATTATATGTTTTAATAGCATTTCGATTAGATCACGAATACCACAGTAGGAGTGTCTGTTTCATTAAGATTTGTTTGTCGAAGCCAAAAAAAGGAGTTGGAAATGTAATTACAGTATCAATTAGGAGTACGATTCCTTAATTAATTAAGTATTTTTTATCCTTTTTCATTTCAAAAATTTCACTAGCGTTTCATTTTCCTAAGAGAGATAGACGTACATCTCCAAAGGAAGAAATCTTTAAAACGAGAAATCTTCTAGTCCCGTAGAGTAGTGTCCTCGTAGTAATAATGTTCACATTTGATTGGAAGAGAGTTTTTTTCTTGTTTTGATTTCATTACCGTGTAAATTGTTTTAAGGTCGATTTGTATCAAGTCAATGTTTAAGTCTTTCAAAATTTTGATTAAAGGAAAATTTAGTTTACGTTGCTCACTGCATAGAGTTAATTATTGTACTGGGTTCCTTTATACGTGCAAATTCTCCTTCCTATCAATTTTGTTGAGATTAGTTAAAGTTTTTTTTTCAAAAATGGAAAATCTAATGGAATCATAAAATATCTAACGCATAAAAATGAGATTTTTTTGCTTGAGCCAATTTGTTTACCTTTTGGAAATTTGAATAATACGTATATTTGTATGGACATTTTGTTTAAAGCTGTCTAAAAGGTCTAGGATGGTTTTAAAACTAAGCTTATAAAATAAACTCACTTTTGTCTTAGAAATTATCGGAATTATTTCTTTTTGGTAAAACTGTCTCTTGAGATGCAAGTTTTCAAAAAAAGTACATTGGTTAAGTAAATTAATAATTAAACCCTGTTAACGTAGCGTACCCATCTGGTACTTTACTAAAATTATTTTGTTGGGATTCAACTCCAAGTCCTAACGTAACGTAGAGT
>WJEZ01002787.1:0-12450 GCA_009869925.1 Thalassaphorura encarpata | reverse complement strand
TAAGACATTTTCGCAACAATCAAGAATTACCATGGATCGCTTCGGATGAATACTACGATTTCAATTTTCAACAAAATAAACCAGTCAAAACCCCTTGGCCAGTAATACTTCCAGGTGATTATGTTAGACTTGAATGTAAATATGATACTCGTTGGAAAAACGGACAAGTTGCCATGGGTGGACTTACAAGCAGGGATGAAATGTGTTCAACAGTATTATACTACTATCCGAAAATCCAAAATGAAGATTGTACATCCAACTACCCATTTTCACAACTGATGTCAGATCTTGGTGTGACAAATTACACGATTGAATATCCTAGTCATAGTCTAGCTTTCAAGGCTACAATCATTTCTCCACCAGAATTAGCAGGAGATTTTGAACAAGTCTTAAATACAAAATTTAATTGGACCACTTCTTTGATTGAAGAATTAAGACAAAAATTTATATTCGGAGATCAAGGTTATTATTGCGGCGAAGTTTCTGGAATTGTCAAATATCCAGTTATTGATAAGGAGTATATGCCAGAAAACAAATGCTTGGTTTAATGAATGTATGATTTGATAAATAAACGTTGATGTCTCGTCCCAGCATCTGATCATTATGTACATTGCTTTTCTATTATTTCCATTCTCAATTTATTCACGTCCATCCTTTGGTGTATTTGTATTGCCATTGCCAATTAAATTAACTAAGTCCACTGAATCTACTTCCTCATTCGTGTTAAATCCCGAACCAAAAACCTGAAAAGTATAGTGGAAAAAATGAACAGAATAAAATCTAGCTTAGCCAAGATACTTAAAACTAAATTGTAATGACGAGTAAACGACTTACTTTCTCAACCTTATGCTTAAGGAAAGATGAATCAATTTCAGTATTCATAACATAGATATTTCTATTTGAATTTCTCGTATCCTTCATCTTCAAGTAATTCATGGCTGAGATTGAAAACTAGTGTAAAATTTTGTCAAAATGTACAAAATAAAATTAAAATTTTTAGTTGAATTCTCATTGTTCCTCAAACTAAGCCATTAAAACTTACATCTCGAATCTCGAAAGGAGGAGTCTTGTCGTAGATTGACAATTTTTTCAAATCTAATCAAAATCAAAATGATAAATTGTCAGTGTCAGTTTGTTATGCATGTACTCTTACCTTCATATAGTAAAACTTACGTTTAAAGTTGAGGATAGATCCTGCTCCTTGTTCAAATTCAAATTCCAAAAAGACTAAGCTCAGAAATGTTAGCACCAAAATTTTGATCAAGTCATAATGCTGAGAACAAGTCTCGAATCCCATTCCTCTCCCTCTGACCAAAATAAATTCTGATTTCAAGGGAAACAATATTTGAAAAAATTGATGATATTAGTAATCTCAAATTTTCCCCAGTGATTTCACAATAATTAATTCCAAATTTATTCACTGTCACACAAGGGACTTGGGATGGAAAGAACTATAAAAATTAAAAAACAAAGAATTGAGTAAGTAAATAGTCTCTAAACATTAAATTGTTATACTAACCAAGGATAGAAATGAATCTGATGAAAACGAATGACATTCCAATTTGAATTCTTCCAATTGGGGAAAGAAAAAGAAAGGCTCGTATATTATTGGACCGTGTTCTAGACGCCAATTTTGTACTTGAGCCAGTGACTCGGACTCATCCTCCCTTCGAGAATCTGAGTGGAAGGCTAATCTTCATTTTTTCAAAATAGTCAATCCACATGCTGGAAATTTGAAATGTCCGCCTTCTCTTCCAATTCCTCCACCATTTCTTGTCCATCCAAACACTTCCAAGTTTTGAGTTTGAGTAGATAAAAGCTCACAGATTTCTAATGGAAGGAGAAAACGATCACTTTGCTCAAATTCATACCTTATGATCGTAGCGATTGCCAAATACACGAGTCGTAGCCGATCTTGTTGTTGACCTTGACCCGCAAGGTCAGATGTTGCTGCTGTCAAAAATCCCAGTTCTCCAATCATCAATTCTTTCAGCTCCAACATTTTCAAATTTTTTAATTGCTGAGATTTAGGAAAAATTGAAATCGTTTGTTCTGCATTGTTTTCCCATTCCATGAGGCAAATTTTTACAACTTTTGAATTTTCTTTTAGAATTTTATTTAGAATCATTTTTAGAACTTTCAGATGCTTGGTTGAATGGCGTAAGGTCCCTATTGGCCCTAAGATCAAACACAGATATTTCAGATTGGCCAGGTGATTAACGTTTCCAATTGATCGCTGCTCAGTTTTAAGTTTTTGACTCAAAGCAACTTCTTCATCTGTTTCATCTTCCTATGAAACAGAAATCCGTAGTTCTTGCCCTGGTTCTGACATAGTAGTTAACAATTTCTAAAGTTGTGCATAGGAAAACTTCTCGTTCAATTCCACAGAGAGGGATTTTACCACTGGGCTAAATTTTTCTAAAAACATGACAAGACGATTGTTATCTTCTGGAACTGATTTTGATCGAATTTGACGACGTAATCATACGGATTCTTGAGATTTGTATTGTTGAAGTTGAAAGCAAGAAAATAACGATCGATTAGGGTAAGATAAAAAAACTGATATAAATTCCTCCAATCTTTTTTCATAATTAGGTAAATCCAATTTCAGAAAATTACGTTTCAGAGTAATTGACAGTTTTGATTACGAATAATTCTTTAATTTTGAGGAATATAAATTTCTGTACGATTTCACTTTATTTATGTTTGCAGTAAACTGATTCACTCGTACATTTCTTTTTTTCTTGTGATTTGTTGAGTCCGTCCGCACCCATTAAGATTTAGTGTTGCAGTTTTCACTTTGTCATTTTCAATTGAATTTTAGTTAATCACAGCTATGGCGTTAATAAATTAACAACGGCATTAAAAAAAACTTTGTCATTTTATGGCATTGGAATTTGAAAAGCTAAAATCCAAAGAGAAAAAGTTTTAAGCCAAATATAGTAATGGCCGAAATACATGAAATTAAATTGTACTGACAAATAACTGACTTTCTCATTTCAGGAGATTTGCACAAGCAAACTCCTTTCCAGAATCTAGAGTGTAGATTTATTTTCATTTTTCAGTGTTCAAAAACCGAAGCCTGTGTTTCCGACTCAAAGGATAGGCATTCGTACTTTTGCCACATGCCTTTTCCACTCCCAAAGGATAATGATTCCTTGCAATTTTGGGGTGTAGAAAATCACATGAGTGTAGTAATTTTTTGCTCTAAGTTTGATAACTAAAATGTGTTTAGTGTCAGAATTTTCAAACGTTATAACGTTAGTTAATGAAGCCGCGTACTGAACAAATTCGAAAAGCATTTGAGATTGGCCAATTATTATGTAAAAATGACTGAAATTGACAGCGAATTTTTTAACTAAATGCAATTTAATTTGCCGGTTCTACTGCTCGTGATTCAAATCCTTGAAAGGAAGGAGTAACTGCCTCTAACTGCTTCGAATATTTTATGTGAAATGAATACAACGACCAGGCATGACAATTCTGTCTGAAATGACTAGTTTCTGTTTTATTCCTTCTTCAGGCTTCAGACAAACTTATAGTTTTGTACATACATAAATAATTTTGAATTTTGGTTATTTGACAGAAAATACATTAAAATTTTGAATTTTCTGAACCAAATTGACTTTGACCTTTATTTGACATTATTTAACGTGTGCGTGCATTAACAAAAGTAATGAGAAGTCAAATTTAGTCGAGTAACACAGTATTTACTCAAAGACTACCCATGTATTTTTTAGCTTTGGCTACAAACGCTCCCCTCTCCTCTCCAGAAAGATCTTTCAACCATTCTTCAATGCATGATTCTTGAAAGGTATTGATCGAGTCGTTTGCACCTTCAGTTTCTTCTTGACATTGGGCACGATCTTTTAAATTTAAATATCATCTGTAATTTGAGAAATGTCTTCTGCGATTGGTATAATTCTTACATACTTTCAATATACTCGTCTGAATCTGCTATGTCTTTGTACTTTGCTCCACAATATACAACAACTATAACAGCGTATTTGCTTGTGCGATAATGTAAGTCACCTGTTTCCTCCAAAACTACTCAACGCATAAACTCAAACAATACATCGAAAGACGCAGAAACTTTCCAGGAGTGTCCTAAGTAGGGTCGGAAAGTTGTAATTTGCGCGCGCTGCGCGCTATGATTTTAGGCGCGAGACGGTTTTTTCCATTAGTTAGCATACGAATGGAATGAGGAAGGGAACGTTTGGTCAGTTGTTGATTTGGCCAAGATGCCCCAACAACCGGACGGGTTAATTTGAAACTTAGTGCGGGATAATGGGACTTGAGTGAAAATGAAAGGAGAAGAAAGTCGACAGCCTGGTCTTCCTTGCTCTAACCTCTCATTACGAATTCAACCTCTGGCTTAGTCGGTTTTGCTGTGCTGTGCGTTGAGTTAATTCAATTCCGATTTGCAACTACTCGATGAGAAAATCATAGCACAGCAAGGACTTTAAAAACAAAATCACCCCGCGGAGCAATATAATATCCAGTGACTGCACGTGGCGAAGAGCCTTTCGTTTTCGAGACCGAAGGTCGAGAAAACACCGATAAGCTAAAACGGCGATGCGTAGCATCGCTATTTTGCTAGTCCTCCTTAATTTGCTCAATGATTGGAAATTGTTCTTTGAGGTTTTCCAAGCATTCTAGGCCTTTTTTACTCAACTCTATCCAAATAAAAAATCTGATTCTGATTTTATTTGTTTAGATTAAAATATATAAACTAGATATATGTAAATATTTAAATTGTACCACCAACGCTGCTAGGAATTGAAGCAACGATACCAAAAAGAAAAGCCAGCAATATTAGGTGAGGCATTTTTGTCTCAAATTAAAGAGAGAATAGTAAAGTGAAATCACTGTTCTTTGGCCTTACTTATTCTCGACTGCAATGGTTAGTTGAGGTCAAATTAAAATTATCTGAATTTCATTTAAAATAATTTGTTAACATTTGTTTTCTTACCACGGCATTCTTCTGGATGACAGTTTAGTACAGTTAATTTTCTTTTACCTTTGCGGCATTTTGGCTGACTAATTGGTTGCTGAGGCGTTTAATTGCGTCAAGACTTGTGAGTTGCAATATAGAGTAACTAACTACTACTGACAGTTTAATGTACTCTTAAGATCAATCAAACTTAATTATGCTTAAATCACCTCTTAATTATCCTGCAGAATTCAATTGGTACCACCACAATAAAGTGTAGAAACTAACAATCGCTCGGTAAGAAGGTGAAACATTTGAAAATAATGAGAACCATCAAATTCTCCTTTCCCATTACATACGATATTTATTTTTTCTCTGTAAAAACAACTTTGTAAGGTAATGGAGACAAAACAAATGATGATTTTGTAGTAAATGGTGGTAATGGATGGGATGGACTTGGATTTACATTATATTTTTGAAGAATTCCAGTCAGAAATAAAAAGAATTCTACTTGAGCCAAATTTTCAGCCATGCAACTACGTTTTCCAACACAGAATGGAATCACACGCTCATCCTTTTGGAATGATCCATCTTGTTCATCAATGAATCTCTCTGGTCTAAAAGCTTCAGGATCTTTCCAATATTTCTCATCATGATGGACTTGGTATATATTTGGCATAATGATTGTTTTCTTTGGAAGTGAATATCCCATAAATTCAGTATCTTCTGTCGTTGAATGTAAAACACTTCCAGCGACAATAGAAGAGAGACGATATGTTTCATTCATAACAGCTTCAGTTATGGCATTCTAAGCCAAACCAAATCAGAAATTCAAATTTAATTTTTGGTGGGGTTAGCATAGCGTAACTTACTTGACTTTATCCGAAGGATCTGGCATTCGATGTCTCCCAATGACTGAGTCGATTTCTTTTTGGATTTTTCGTAATGAGTATTGACATGTAGTCAAATAGAGGAAGGCAAATCCAAGAGTAGAACTCAAAGTGTCAGACCCAGCCACAAACATTGCATTCAAACAATCCAATAAATTTTTCACTCCTGGTTCACTATAAAAACTCGAGGATGGATTATCCTTGTTATTTTCCATTTCTTGTAAATAACAATCAATATAATCCAGAGGTTTTGATCCAGGAATAAAATTACGACGATGTTCTTCCACAATATCTCTTAATAATGAGTAGAGTTTGTTCACAGCTATTTTGATTTTGTTTAATCCAGTTGCTTCCGGGAAAAGAGTTGCAAGCCATGGAAAAAAATAAACTGCCCCTTGGATCTCAGGCTCCGTAAAACCACTGCGGTCAAAAGGCCTAAACATTCAATGAATATATTTGATTCAGTAACCGCCGGATTGCTGCTGCTGCTATACCAACAAACGAATACACACACATAACATATATATACAACAGTTTGCTTATCTTTGTCAATTCAGTTATACATATTGTTCATGAGGTGGGATTCCGTTGTTAGGTCCATCTGACCATCCATATTTATAAGGATGCCAATATCCTTTATTAGCTGGCAAAGCCCAGCTAATGCGGACGTCCGATCTGTCCGTTTACAGACTACAGGTCGCAATTCTTGACCAAAACAAAAAACTTCTCGGATTTGAGCGTTTCAGCACCTGGCTCCCCCGGTGTGCTCTGGGGGACGTGCTAGGTACAGGGGGTCAGGCGCCTAGCTATATAAACTGAATCAAATGGAAGCTCATATGAACTGAATATAACCAAAGCGATCATGTCTCTGAGGAAGCAAAATTACAATCGCGTTTCACAGTCAATGGTCCGAAATAGTGCTGCTTAATTTCGGCTTGTAACCGTATCTCCTCCTAGAGTTCTCAGCCAATTTCTGAAAACTCTACGCCAATCGACAGATCTCGGCGTAGAGACCAGGAGTAAGGTTTGCTAGATTTGAAATTTTCTTTCATTCAAAAGTTACAGGGGAAATAAAAAATTGACAAAAACTATCCCGACGCTTCACAATAGATCCTCTTGCATTAGAGTGGTATTCAAATGACAGTCTTCTAACTAATCTACTTGAAGCAGTTGCATCTTACTATTGACAAATTTGTTCCTGCGCTTCACGATATATCTGTTTTAATATAAATCACGACATTGCAACTACCTAGAGTTACTTCCCATCAACCACCGAGGCGAAATTGTCTTTTTTTTTATTAGCTGGCAAAGCCCAGATAATGCGATCGTCCGATCGTCGGGTTAGAGTATTTTAGCCCTTGGCTCCCCCGCTGTGCTCTGAGGGACTTGCTAGGAACAGAGGGTCCGGTACCTAGCTATATAAATCTATTCAAATGGAAGCGTAAATAAATTGAATATAACCAAAGCGACCATGTTTCTGAGGACGAAAAATAACAATCGCGTTTCACCATGAATAGTACAAAACAGTGCTGCTTAATTTCGGCTTGTAACCACATCTCCTCCTAGAGTTCTCTATCGATTTTCGAAAACTCTACGCCAATCGATAGATCAAAATAAAAAGTTGGAGAATTTCTTCGTGCGCTTCACGATAGATCCTGTTACATTACAATACTATTCAAACGGCAGTCATCGAACTAATATATTGGAAGCTGATGCTTCCAACTATTGACAAATTTGTTACAGTGCTTCAGGATATATCTGTTTCAATCATAATACTGCTTTAATGACGGTGATCGAACTAACTGAGAAAAATACTTCATATTTGTGTGACACTTCAAACTTATAAGTCACTGCTTTCACCTATTTTTCGATACTTAAAAGGGAAAGTTTCGACCAGTTCAGGGTGTTACTGCAAACATTTCCTTGTTAGAAACAAAGTTACAAAAATTGTTTCAAGTAATGGTTACATTACAACGTTATGTCATGAGTCCAAAAAAGGTCCATTCATTCCCATTCATTCGTTCATTCATTCCGATTATAAAAATTCCAGTCCGTAGCCCTTGCGACTCGCACAAATGGAAATACTTCATACTTTTTTCGAACTCTCGTTGGGTTGGTTTCCTCATCAATCACTTGTTTGAACATAGTTTGATTGCTTTGGCAGCTCTCTTAACGTTACTACGTTTTATTCGGATTAGGGTTCATACCACCTTATCGATCTTGGAATTGAGGAGGCATCATATATCCCTGCACAGCGGTTGAAATAATCCCCAACGATAAAATTAGAATTATCATAAAATCAAAATTAATATAAAAAGATTAATTATATTAACTCCTTAAATATTAGCGTAATTTGGACTCACACATTTCAATTTGACTTTTATGCTTAAAAGCTGAGCTGTTCGAAACTATCAAAAGAATACAAATTTGTTGAGAACATTTGGAGTCATAAATACTCAAAAAGTCATGAGCGCTATCAATAATTAATAAGCTGCTGCCAAGATTAGCGTTTAATCCAACAAAAAGCAAATTAGGGCAGTACTGGAAAAATTTGCGAGATTTAGTTTTAATGATGATGAGCTACAGGTCTCAGTTCTTGACCAAATCGAAAGACTCCTCGAATTTGAGCGTTGCAACCCTTCGGCTCCTTTATTTGCTCTGGGCACCTAGCTATATAAACCGATTCAAATGGAAGCGCATATAAATTGAATATAACTAAAGCGACCATGTTTCCAACGACGTGAAATAACAATCGTGTTTCACAGTTGATAGTAAAAAATAGTGCTGCTTAATTTTAGCTTGTAATCGCATCTCCTCCTGGAGTTCTCAACCGATTTTAAAAAACTCTCCGCCAATCGACAGATCTCGCCCTAGAGACCAGAAATAAGGTTTGCTAGTTTTAAATTTTTGTGTTGCTAAAAAGTTACAGACAAAATAAAAATTTGAAAAATTTCCTCCTGCGCTTCACCACAAATCCAGTAATATTGCAATTTTATTCAAACAGCAATCATCCAACTATTATATTAGAAGCAGAGGCTTCCAGTTATTGATAAATTTGTTGCTGCGCTTCACAATATATCTGTTTTAATCATAATTTTGAGCTAATTATTGTCATCGGGCTAATACATTGGAAGCCAATACTTGATACTTGTGAGACACTTCAAACTAGTAAAGGTCCTTGCTTTCAGCTTGTGTTTGATGCTTAAACGGGTGTTAGAACCGATTCGGGGTGCTACTGTAAAGCGTATCCCTGTTTAGAGCAAAGTTGCTAAATTTACAAAAATTGTTACTGCATTTAAAGTAATGGTTTGCATGACAACTTTATATCCGATTGTTATTCAAACCAATATGATTAGTCGGTTTTCTGCCATTTTAACTTGTTAGATCTTAGCGATAAAATCGCTGCAACCTCGATTCTCAAAATCTTTAAAGTTTTTTCACTACTCAAAATCCTCAGTATTCCTAATACGTTGCCAACTCGAATAACGTTACTACGTTTTATTCAATAAGTTGAAGTGGTATTCAATCGCACGAAATCTCAACATTGATCAAATCGGAATAACGCAAACTGTTTCATTTGATGTCAATTAAAATAAATCAGCGGCTAAAATGCTTGTAATCTGACAGCTGCACTAGTATGCGCTCGCTCGACCATCATATGAATTTTAAAATTTTTGCAAGTTTCTCATTGCAAACTAGTTTTCATCATCTGATGTATAAATTGGTCACTTTTTTGCAAAAAATGAGATCAGTACTACAGTTTAAAATTAAAGATAATAATCATGAGACATTACTTTCACTTTATTGGGGCACTTTTGGTGTTGATTTTAATCTTTGAACACGGTTCAGCACAATTTAGGACTTTTATTCCTGATGCTGGTTTTACATCCGGTTCTCGTTTTCCGTTTCCATTGAATGGAAATGGACCAGTACAATTTCCTTCAATTCAGGAAATCGAGAGTAATAGTAATACGAGACTCTACATGTTTAACCAGTTGACGACTACTTATGTTGCATCAAAGAAATCAGCCGCAGCAATTCTTCAAGGGAATCAACCTCCATTTTGTAATCTCAACGTTACATGTAACAACGATACAAAATATCGAACATATGAAGGAATATGCAATAATCTAAAAAACCAAGATAAGGCTCCGCCCTTATGGAATATAAACGTCATATACCTCTAGGATATACTGATGGTAAAATAAAAAAAATATTAATAACTTCTGTAATACACTATTATACCGTATGTCCCATAATTATCACTCTTTTTTATTTAGTAGCAACGGGCCAAAATTTTTATTTTTTATGTTAAGCCTAGTATGTTGGACCGATTTTGTACAAAAAAATTTTGTACAAAATTCGTCACCTGGTCGAGCAAAAACAAAATTGCGCGCAGGACGATTTTTTGTACAAAATTGGCAAATATTTTGCAAGGCGGTATGCATTCAATTTAATTGTTACCAGCAAAATAATAAAAATTCCAATTCCGTGGAAACTGATCATTGGTACTGACTACTTCTCGTGCCATGAATCTATTGGACTTAAGCCGGCCTGGAATCTTGGACGACGATGACGACGACTTAATTATAATAGGCCTTGCCTACTGCTACATGAAATTGAGTCGTAAAAAGAAGAAACCTAGAAGGATTTGGATCAACCCGTATTTGGCTGAGCGAAGAACTAAAGGGAGGTTTTATAAAGATGTAAGTCAGGTAAATTATTTTTGGGACTGGAGAGTTATAAATTTCAATTTACAGTTTCGATTCGGAAATTTTCAGTTTGAAGACATGAGAAGTAGGCCACAAGTATTCAAAGAGAATTTTCATGTCACACCGGAACAATTTGATCAAATTCTTGAAAAACTGTCCAAAACTCAACTTCCTATTTCAAAAATTCGACCAGATGTCATCACTACTAAGGAGAAGCTGTGCATTACACTTGAGTGAATCTTAAAAATTACGTGTAAATGTACGACTAGTAACTTACTTCAACGTTACTTTGTTGTCTGGCAGATTTTTAGCATCGGGATCTTTGCAAAGGCATATTGCTTCAACTTAACGTGTGAGCAAGCAGTACGTTGGACAAATCATTGTTCAGACTTGTGATGAGTTGTACGATTGTCTTAAGGACGAAGCTCTGCCGGTAATAAATATAATAACTATTGTCTTCCAGGTTTTGGTGAAGCTTACGACCCCGATGGGAACTTAATTCCTGGGTACTGGAGACAAATTATTCAAGCAAACCCTTTGACCAACGATTCTCTGGAAATCCAACAGCAAGGACGACCAAGCCGAACAGCATCATTTGTGCGCCAACACCTCAAAAAATACTTTAACACTGAATCTGGAAGTTTAGCTTGGCAAAATCAGTCGGTATTTGCTAATTAAACACGTTTTAAATAAAGTACCAATTCGTAGTAATAATATTTCAGTCATTTAATGGGTATTATTGCAAGTTTGGGGTCAACACCAAATCCAAAACACGATTAGATTCAAATTTCTTTAATTCTGTGTAAGCCATAGTTGTGAACTGCATATTTAAGTCTTCCACAACGTCAGGGGGCAACTTTCTTAACATCCTATCGAGATTGACATACACAAATTTGTACATGAGCTCGTCTGTGCGTGTAACTGCAGCTTCCTTGCGGAGCTCAATCAATTCAGTCAAACCGGTTAGCAATTTCTTTTGATCCGTATCCTCCTTCTTTGTGCTGCTTTCAACCTAAGATTTATATATGGTTAGAAGTATTGAAAATTGTCAGATTCAGTAGTAACCGAAATACTTACATAATCATAATTGCTAGTTATTTTTCGTTTTCCTTTTGCTAAACCAGATACGCTGGATGCGGTTGTGGCTGTCGTTCTAGAATTTCCATTAAAAGGATTTACGACGTCGTCAGCGTCATTGACCACATTTCTAGCATCTGAGTCTAGATTTAGAAATAATTCATAATAATAAACCTTTCTATTAAAGAGTAATAGGTGTGTCTTACTAGAAGTTGATTCAGAGTTTGTATTTGCATGCGTTTTTGCTCAGTTTAGCTGATTGAGTGTCAGTCGAATTTGATGAGGACTGGGCAGAAATCACTTGACACTCCTCCAAGTCAAGCTGAGGATAAGAGGTTGTTCTAAATATAAATATATATAGCGGTACTTATTATATTGGTTACGAAGTTTTTTAAGAATAAGAATTCCAACACTTACGTTCGCTTTGCCTTTTGAGTTGTCAAAAATTTTCTTCTGTTCCTTAGTCCAGCAAACTTCCTCTGACTCATGTATGAAACTGATCGGTTGGGGTTTTTCCAAGACATTTTTCGTTTGTCTCCCCATTTCAAATTCAAAATAAGTGGACAGAATATGAATTGAAGTCAAATCAGATGTGAAATTTCAAACTTTCCCTCCCATTTCCAACTTTTTTTGCTCAGGATTTTTTTTTTGCTAGCAAAAAAAAGGGGGTCCCATTTTGCGCACATTCGCTGCAAAAAAAAGTTTTTTTTTGCAAACAAAAAATTATTTTGCTTGCAAAATATTTTTTCAGCATACCGTTTTTCAGAATCCTAAGCAAAAATTCAAATTTTGCTCAGGATTGCAGATTTTGTACAAAAAATCGCTCCAGCATACCAGG